>CM060834.1:85567500-85830000 GCA_030762175.1 Metallyticus violacea
CTTACTTTTAAATACAGTGGGACCAGTTTCAAAGAGACATCCTCTCCATCTTCAACCAACTTGACCATCAAGTGAAAAGTATACCTTATCACTCACATCTATACAGAGGATTTCTACAATTAAAAAATAAGTGTACTAATTTTTCTCAATTGAATTAATTCAATTTTGTAAATTTAATAAATGTAAATAATTTGTTACCATTTTATAAATACAAGATGTAAATACTTATAACTAGAAGTTTCTTCCGGGCTTAGAAGCCATGGTCTGTTGGAGCTAAGGAGTCAAAACATTTCATCCCCACCTATGGACTCCAGACCACGGCTCCTAAGCCCGTAAGAAACTTCTAGTTATAAGCATGACTCCGGCCGTGAAAGCTTCTGACTATTCAAGATGTAAATAATTTAAGTTTTCATTATTAAGTATTTTTTTTCTAAGATGGCTTTTTAATGTAAAATATGATCATCTACATCAGAGTTAAAATTTGTAAATATGAAGAGTGACTATCTTCAAATGTGTAATTTATAACTAAAGCTACATTCTGGACATAGAGTAACTCTTTTAGAGTTGTCTAAACTCATTATAAGATCCACAGATTGAAGTGATACAGATATCAACAAAAGAAAACAAAAATGCAGATTTTGATAATTCTCTCTTTACCTCAGATAGCTGAGTAAGAATGGACATCATAGATATAGTGAAATTGAGTGGAAGTTTAGTGACAAATAATGAATCATCAATAAAGGAAAGAAAATTGTTGCAAAAACCAATATCCAAAAGAAAAGCTGCAAAAAATATCAGAGATAATGAAGGATAAAATATTTTACATTTAAGATTGTACTTCAGATTAAAAATCAATTAAATCTGATACAGCTCATGAGGAGGAACCACAAGGGGCAGGAAATTACATGCCCTGTATATGAGATTTGACAATCTGGGAATATTTTGGAACATGGGACACTAATATGATAGTATTTCCCCCCCCCCCCATTTAACATGCTATATTTTGTAAATATTGCTTCAGGCAACATGAGGTAATGAACATAATCTGTTATATTCTCTTGCCACAGACAGCAATTTCCTACATTAGCATTTGCTATATTACCAAGACTTTACACTTAAAATCTTAGAAAATTGGTTTCATATAATTACCATTTGCTAATCTGACCTAGCCAGAGTGAGTGGGTTTTAAGTAGCAAGTAAGAAAGGTTGACACTTTAATCTATTTTCAGACAAGGTGGATTTCACAATTATGGGAATATTAATTCCCTGAAAAACTAATGTTAAAGTACTAAAAACCTAATATCTTTTGTAAAGTGCATGTTCATGCTGTGGAAATGTGAATTCTTGTGGTTGATTGCAATTAATTTGACTATAGTGAAGTTGTCCCAGCATTTGGTGTTACTTTACCTCTCTTGCTGAAAATGACAATATCTTCTGTAAACTATGTTAAACCTATATTTTGTTTAAGACAGAGAATTGGAAAATAGGCTGTGTTTTCTATCACGAATATATTCTACAAAAAATAAATCAAGATTAAAAAGGTGTACTTTTGCAAAATTATTGCTATACCTGTTACAGTATTTTATTTCTTAATTTATTAAACAGACAAGAAAAGCATACAAATAACATTATTTTTTTGTGTTCTATTTGATTATTTTTAAAAATGTACGTGTATGTATGTATGTATGTATGTATGTATGTATGTATGTATGTATGTATGTATGTATGTATGTATGTATGTAATCATTGTCAAATCATGTACATTTTAATCAATGTGAAATTGTACTTAACATACTATAAATAGAACTGAAAATGTTCATAAAAATATTACAAGCATGTGTTCCCACCTCATGCTCAAAATCAATCTTGGAATCCACAAGTGCATGGTGATCATTTTGAGGAATTTGGTTTCATTCTTCAACCAAGTTTGCTCTCAGATCTTGATGTTGCAACACCAAACTTTCTTGACCATGCATGCCTATAGGTATTCAATGGGATATAGGTCTGAAATATGTGCTGGTTAGTCCAAAGTTCATCTGCTGACTTCATCAACGTACTGAATAATATATTGAGCAGTGTGTGCTGGAGCAATCACTTTGAAAATTTAACTGATAAATGGGGCATAAATGACCATATATTTAGCAAAAATCTTATGAATTTACCTTTGAGCACTGGGTCACCTGCTTAGATGATCAGAACCTAGGCATTGATATCTGTCATTACCATTGTTTGACCTCCCCAAAAGGCGCTCTTGAGGAGAAACAAGCAAGTAAATATCTTGCCCCGTCTACCTATTCATGTCCATCTGGGGATCCTAAACTAAATCAGCTTGTCTTTCACTGTCAAAAGAATTCTGTTTCATTGTTCTGAAGACCAATGATTGGCAATGACTGCCGTTCAAAATTTTAATTGAACTGCCCAGTGTTCTTGTGTGAGCTTGGACCTTGTTGTGGGAAGTCTTAATTTCATATCAACCTTCTGGAATCTTTGCCTGTTCTCTTAATTGCATAATGGACATTTTCCAGGCCATTTCCAGCCTAAACTGCAGTAGTGTGAAGATTCCTTAGGGCCTGTTTAAGGTTTTCTGTCATAAGAACTGAACTCTTGCAAACTTTTAATTAAATGCAACATTTGAATGTGTATTTTCAGCAATTGAATGTGAATTGGAGCATCTCCTGCCAGAAGAAAGGAAGTGTGCATAATCCCTAATGCTTTAAAATAGAAGTAGTGAGGCAAAATTCAGTATATATTTATAATTTGTGTAAAACAAGTAAATAATGACTGAAGTGCTTTAATATGAATTGTAAATCATATTAATTCTAGGTGATCCATTATGTATACCTGTCAAGATTTCATTGAGTAATTATTGTTAGGGTATTTATTAGTCTTTCAGTATCTGTTGACTCTCTAAACTGCATTGTTGATCTAGCAATAACGAACCATGTAAACTAAACAAAACTGGATATTACCAGCATACTAGTTTGTAAATCCACTTGTCCCAAAGGTAATAAATAATTCATTTCCTCTTGAGAATACAATATTTTGAGGTAAAACCTGCCTTAAAGATAAGCTCTTTCTTGGGACAAGATAGCATATTTAATACACTTCATACTTCATCACATTTACTTTAAATTTTTTACTAAGATCTGTTATACTGTTTTTCATATTTTTCTTTCCTGACTAAAGGTAGCCATATATCGTCCTACAGGCTGATATATTTTATTTGATTAGATAAATAATAAAATGTGTAAATGTGTTTTATTGTAACTGCTTTTTAATGAATATCCAATATAACTTCTAGGCCAGAGACAGAAAAGTGGAAGCAGCAAGAGATGCCATGTTCTCAGGAGAGAAGATCAACTTCACAGAAAATCGTGCTGTGTTGCATATTGCATTGCGTAACTGTAAAAATCGACCAATTATGGTTGATGGCAAGGATGTTATGCCAGATATAAATGCTGTGTTGGCACATATGAAAGAATTCACAGAGGAGGTATGTTGCAACACCATTCTGTAGGATATTTCAGAAGTAAACCCTCACTTTTGAAATAGTAATTTGTTTATAAATTTCATGCAAATAATATATTGAGGACTAATAAGAATATAATTTTTTTTCCTCTTTTGTGTTCTCCTTTTTTAATAAAAATGCTTTAATTTTGTCTTATGTTTACTGTTTCTCAGATTTTCTTTTGCATCTGAGAGGTTGCATGTAATATTGAATAGTGCAGTATAAGCATGCAGAAAAAATATCTCAGCACATATATCTGTATAATTAAAAATTATTTAGAGAAAACTGGGAAAGAATACTGCTGCTGCTGTTACCAACCTTGAGCAAAGTATAAGGGTATATTCTGTACATTTTAAAAGGTCTGTTTTAATTAATAACACCATAGCAGAGCTAAAACATAATTATTTAAGACAGTGGTGGGCAATGCCAAGCCTAACTAGAGCTATTTTCTAAGTGGAGGAGTGCAACCCAGAGTCATCAGAACATAACAGCATCATTCTATAATGCACTAGAATCCTTTGCTGCCGTGCTTTGCTGTTATTGTATAGCTCAAATTTGGCCTGGTATGCCCAGTGCTTGTGTAAGACACTGAACTGGCTTCTTATGGATTTTTTTCCATCTTTTCCCAGGTAATTTCACAATCTTGGAAAGGTTACACGGGTAAAGCAATTGAAGATGTTGTAAACATTGGCATTGGAGGTTCAGATTTGGTAAGTGTATAATTTTTACAATTTTTGAAGTTAGAAAGACACCACATAAATGGCATACATTATATTCAGCCTCTTTTTGCTGTGCTTATATGCTTGCCCATGTTTTTTTTTTTTTATAACTTTATGACTCATAACTCAAATATGGAATAATTAAGGCAAAACATGTTAGAACAAGAGCATCCCAGCATTACTTTTTTTCTCTTATGTGTCTCATTTAACCACAGTTTATTTATTTTTTTTTATTTATTTTTTTTTTATTACAAAAGTTGATATTTCAATGCTGCCTAGTAGATAAGTTTTAAGGGGATATCTGCTACTTGGCCTTGTAAACATCATAAGCTAATTAATAGATTTGGGAGAGACTGTTGCCTATGCACGTATACATTTTAAATTTGATTAGTCATTCAGTTACAGCATGTTTTTAGACATGTATGCAAGTAATTAGCAGCATTTATAAATCATGAATATTTGGACATGATAATGAGTTATGGAAAAGTACGACTTAATGGCAGCTAAAATTTACAGTGAACTATTTCCATAAAGAAGAGGTTATTGTTGACAAGCAATTATTCCTATTTTAATTCCAATTGCTGTTTGACATATTTTACCTTTTTGTTAATTTGTTGAATGTTCTCATATTTTGCCAATGGCATTGTTGCTGCTGCCAAAATTGAAAAACTACTCTTAATATATGTGCAAACTTTCATTTAAATAAGGATAATTCAGCAAGACTCCTGGTCAAAACTGTCAGTCACTATTTGTGTGTGTTTGGAAAATGTTGACAGTGAAAAATATTCCAAATTCAATGCTTTCAAATGTTGGCATGAACTTCACTTAGAGGATTTTTAATTAAGCATATTTTGGAAACTTTTGTTTACTTCTTCAGCTGTTGACTGACTGCTTGGTAAGTTTTGGGCTGTTTGATGCAGCAGTAGCTTGATCTGACCTCTTCTCTGTGGATTAGAATAGGAATTTACTTAATTTGTTCAGAGGTGGAATACAAAAAATCATCAATTTCTCAATTTTTTAGAATGACAATTTTTGCCCATGTGGATAGCCGTATTGAGGCATGTGTTTCTTTTAACAAAATGATTTCTTGCTTAATTTCATGGTTGTATTCACAAAAATGAGTTGAACCCCCAATTTTTCCAGTTGTTTTAATTGAATATTTCTAAATTGTTCCTTCTTTCTGGATTCAAAATTTCTTATGTATTTTAAATTGCAATCTAAGCATTCTATGCACATATGCCAGATTTTCTCTCTTGTGGTATGCTCTCTAATGAAAATAACTTACTATTAGTAAATTCCACATCCAGCCTACAGATGTCAACAGAAAAGCAGTTTAGATTCAACCAAGACCACACCAAACAGCCCAAAACTAAGAAGCAGTCAAAAGCTTAAGATGGGAACGCAAAAACCCTTAAATGATGTTTGCGTTCAACATTTGAAAGCATTTTATTTGGAATACTGTCAACCACTGTTGTTTTTATAGTATCAGAATGTTTACAATAATTAAAAGTGTTTTAATTAAAAATCCTGTAAGTGAAATTCATATAAACATTTGAAAGCATTCATTTTGGACTACTGTCAATCACTATTGTTTTTATAGTATCAGAATAATGATGATGATGATGACGACGATGGTGATTATAAATGCAGAAATAAAGTGCCTCAAAGTAAGCTGTGAAGACTTGGAAGTAAATGTTCTTTCTTAAAAACTTGTTATTCTTGAAAGTAATATCACAAGCATTTTTCTTAGTGTTGTTTGATATGAGTTTCCAAATCTGAGAAAAATTGTCACACATAAGTTCACTTATTCTATGAAGAGCTTATGCCAAACATGTAACATGAAAAGCAAATGCAAGGAAAAGTTATCTATTGACATGATTCACTAGCATAATGTTAAAAGAAAAATATCTTAAAAGACATGAGTGACTGAAAATGCAAAATAAAATTAGGTAATTTTGGCTCACATTCTTGCCAAGTAGCTTAGTATTACAGTAAATATTACCTAAACTTAGGTATTCATTTTTTACCCTAAACTCCATTCACTTACACAAGAGTAAGATGCATTTTGGGAGAATCTCTCCTATCTTCAGTTACTCACTGAACCGCCGTTACTCGAAACGATGACTGGACAAATGGATATTCCTGTGGTGGCCTCTGTTGGTTGAAGTAAGAAGTTGCTGAGTTCATTCATAGGAGGAACTCGAAATTCATTAGGTTTTCTCTATTTTTTAATTTGAAAATTTTTTCCCAAGTGGATATATGAATCATTTCATTTGATGTAAAAGCCTTATTCCCGAGCATACCTATAGAGAAACTTACGCTTATACTGAAGAAATGGTTAATGTCAATAAATTTAAAAACAGAAGAAATGGAAGACTTATTAAAACTTATTAATATTAGCATTAAACAAAATTACTTCAGCTTCAACAAAAAACATTACCAACAGGTTTCAGGCCTAGCTGTGGGAAACCCTTTGTCACCTTTTCTAGCAGAGTTTTCATGAGCTCATTTGAAATACACATCACAAAAGCCTTCCCTTTAATTTTCAAGTCATGGTATAGGTATGTGGATGACATTTTTGCAATAATACCGAAGAAGCACTCAATAGCTGCCCTGAAACTTCTTAATTTGCAACATGAATCTATACAATTTACTATAGAAGAAGAAAGAAATGGGTGGCTAACATTTCTAGATTTAAAAATTATAAGAAATGGAGATTGTTTGAATTTTGGAATTTACAGAAAAGAAACACGCACAGAAAACTACATAAAAATGAGAATTATAATCCCATTCCACATAAATATGCAGTTTTTCACAGTTTGACACACAGATTGCTGAATATTCCACTCACAGAAGCAGAGTACAAAATAGAATACAAACAAATAATAAAGACAGCTATAATCAATTGTTTCACCAAAGACACAGTGATAAAAATTATCAATAAATCTAAAAGACAAAAAGGGATAGGGAAGTTTCCACACTGAAAAACACAAAAGAAGATTACAAATTCAAAAGTTTCACCTATCATCCAATTTACCACAACAAGTTCAAGAAAATCTTCAAAGAACGTGGGATAATGTTAGCCCCAAAGAAAAGATACAACATCAAGAATTTATTAAGTTGCACAGTAAAGGATTCCATACCAACAGAACAGAAATCATGAATTTATAAAATAAAATGTGCAGATTGTGAGCAGAGCTACGTAGGCAAAACAAAAAGAAATTTGGAAATTCCGAGGAAAGAACATTTTAGGAATATTCGGTTTAAACAGGTGGATAAATCAGCAGTAGCAGCTCAATTTTGGACCAAAAACCATGAAATAAAACCAGGAATTAATTTGCTGAAACATCTTCACAACCCATTGGAGTTATCCACTTGAAAAAAAATGTTCATATTAAAAAATAGAGAAAACCTAATGAATTTCAAGTTTCCTCCTATGGTGAACTCAGCAACTTCCTACTTCAACCAACAAAGGCTACCACAGGAATATCCATTTGTCCAGCCATCATTTCGAGTAATGGCGGTTCAATGAGCAACTGAAGATGGGAGAGATTCTCTTTAAACATGTCTTACTTTTGTGTAAGTGAATGGAGTTTAGGATAAAAAATGAATACCTAAGTTTAGGTTATATTGCCACTCCATTGTCAACAGCTTCTTAAGTACAATATTTATATACAGTAAATATTGTTTATGATATCTCAGTAAAATATATATCATAAATTTCTAAACTTTACATGTAAGTTTTGTATATTGATACATGTGTGAAATTTGAAATAAATAACATCGTCACCTACTTTGCACATCATTCCATATTTGGTAATTAATAAAAATGACAGGTAATATGCCAGGTAAAGGATACACATTTTATGGAGATGTGTTTTCTTGGGAAGTGATATATGCATGCACCAAAAGCAATAAAGGTAGTGGAAGGAATTCATATATAGTTGTTAGTCAGGTTTCTTTGCAAAATTAACAGAATTTAATTCCAAAATTAGTGCAAGTTTAACTACTAAGGAGCACTGTCAATTGAGAAACAGTATTGTAATTTTTTATTTTAGAAATGGTATCCTGTTGTTCTTTTTTGTTCAATGAAGAAATTAAATTTCATCATATACTATGAAAGAATGTGCTCCATAAGTTCAAATGTATTGTAATCTTACCATAAACACTGTTATAACTTTTTAGAGGCCTGATTAAGAAAATTTTGTAGCTATGGTAGCTTTGCACAAAGTAGGCAAATCTTCAGGTTAAATTTTAAAAATTTTCCAGAAACTGAAAATAAGCAGAATGTTCATGTACTGCACTGTCCAGTGCTTTCTTGAGACTGGAACTGTGAAAGATTGCCACAAGCAAGGAAGACCATGCACTGTGCACATTTCAGAATTGGTGAAAACAATGGTGGCACATTCAAAGAAGTCAGTAATGGCTCATTAGCTGAAATTTTCTAAAATGCCAATGTCTGGCATTGACCTGGGACTTCATACTTACAAACAATGCTCTTAAAAGCGGGCTGAAACACTAGAGGCCCTTAAAATCAAATTGCATACTTCAGCGTTGTGCAGCAAACAGTCATTGAAGAATTCTTTTCACTGATGAAAAAATGTTCATTGTTGAGGTGACTTTCAATGCCCAAAATGACAGGGTATATGGTAGATGTTTTCTGCAGAAGCTGCTAAAAAGGATCCATGGGTACGAGGGGCCATCATCCTGCATCTATTATGGTGTGGTGGGGTGTGAACTATGAAGGTACCTCAGAACTTCATTTCTGCAAAAAAGAAAATATCAGTCAAAGTGTACCAGGAGACTGTGCTGGAGAGACTTTCAGCAGGATTCAGCCCCAGCACATAAGGCTTAGACAATCCAAGAGTGGCTTAAAGTTCCTGACTTTATTTTGACCTCAGATTGGCTTTTTTGCAAATCTGGATCTAAACTCCTTGGACTATATATTGTGGTCCAAGCTTCAGGAGAAGCCTTGCAAGAATAGCCATCCAAATATTGAAAGTTTGAAGTGTTTTCTTTTGAAGGCAGCAGCAGCTTTTCCTATGGAAGCATAGCATAACTCATTAGATAAGTAGCCATAAAGACTTACGGACTTCTATGTGTGTGTGCCAGAGGGTATAGTCATGCTGTTGTGTAAATTTCTCTACAAGTGTAAGAATACTAATATACTAGTCCAATTTTTAATATTTTTGTAATAATTTAAGGAATAAGTCAAAGTAGTAACAAAAATGATGATAATGGATGAGTGTATAAATAAAGAAAATTCAGTTTTTGAGTACCATGAATATTTTAGGTTAAGTGCAATTCAAGTACAATTTGTCTCTGACATAAACCCCCTTACCTGTTTGCCTCGTTCTCTTTTAAAATGAATAATTTAGTCTTCTTTTATATTATTTGCACATTTTTTTATAATGAAAATGTGATTGCCAAACAATAGAATCAAATGTATATAAATATAAATTATCAGATGGACTAATAAATAAAATGATCAAGCAGAATAGGGAAGCTCAATTTTTATGTCATTGCTTGACTAAAATTGATGCTTAGAGTACCACATGTATATAATACATTAAGCTAATAAAGTATTAAAAAGTTACATTTTTGTGCGTGATATTATGTGTATAAAAAGTTGTAGTTAATTTTTTTGAACAACCCTCTTATTTCACTTGTTTCATTCCATGTTTATATATTTCCACAAGAATTTTGTCCTTGCCTTTACCCTTTTTTAAAGCATTTGTGATAGTTTAACCTCTAACAGTCCTAAAGTTACACTATATATGTATTTCCTCTTGAGCGATGCCATACCTTGTTTTCAGTTATATTACTGAAAATGATTCCATTCAATATTCTTTAATTTTAAATGGATTATCTATAATTTTGTCTCTTTGCATTTTTACATACATTTATGTAGGTTTAAACTCTTCCTTTGCTTTTCTTTTACACTTTTAAGCAATTCTCAATCTTAAGACTTGAATTGCACCTTTCATCTCTCCTACTTTTTATTTACCAATAAGTTTTTCTATCAACATACCATATTTGTAATCTTATGAAAATGTTGTATTGTGCTCTTTTTATTTCCTAGCTCCTTAAGGTAATGATTATATTTTTTAATTTTATCTTTGCATTCATCATTAAACCATTCTTTCTTTATTTTCAAATTCAGCAGGTCTTCTAGGACCACATTTATTGTTTGTTCATTATGCTTCATATTTTTTACCTACTTTCTATTCATATCTTGTTACATATTTTCTCCTTGAAGTACTAACCTCTTATTATCTTTGTTATTTTGTACCTCTTTCTTCCTTTTGGGATCCTTATTACGTTTTTAATAATTTCCTATGACTTAAATTTTATGCCTTTTTGGTTATATTGTTCCACAACTGGCTCCTTGGTATGGTGTAACGTGCATTATCTGTATGTACTATGCAATTTGATCATTTAATTCAGATTTTTTGTAGCATGAACACTCACTTTCTACTTCATCTCCCTCCCTCTCTCCAGCCAAATAAATTACTTTGGAAGAAATTTTGCTTTCAGGAATCTAATTTTTTATGCAGATATAATTGTTGAATTAGAGAGTTATCTTTGCTGATCTTTAATAGGTCAATTTTCATTGTTTACTGAAACCTCATTCTTGCTTATATCATGCAACTGTTTACATCTGTTACAAGTAAATTTTACAAGAGCTAACATTTTCATCAAGAATTTTACCCAATTAAAATCAGATATGAATTCTTGTGGGCCACTATTTTTTGTTATGGCTGTAATTGCTAATACTGCATTTTGAAAACTGATTTTTAAGTCAATATTTTCAGAACTAATATTTTCTATATAAAATTTATAGTTTTCAATTTTAAAATCATCTTTCTCTTGGTAATATTGTAATAAATAAACAGCAGCATCACCACAAATAATTGTTTTTAATGGTGTTATAACATCTATTTTTACTGCTGTAGTATTACAGGTAGTGATACATTATACTTGAGACCAAATAATAAATTTGAAAAGGAATTTTGGAAAGGAAGCATTCCAGGCCTAATATTAAGATACCTCCTCTGTATTTGCCATTAATAAGATATGAGGAAAATCTGTAAAAAACAATTGGGGAAACAGTTGTGCAGTTTTCTGGCCTTAGACTTCCTCTTCACATATCTGTGCTACAGGCACCCCAGCCTGTTGTGGTACATATAGGGGGTAAGAGCAAATACCTTCCTAGATATTGCAGTTTCCATCCTAGCACAGCATCCTAAACAAAAGGTGTATCAGCAGATTTGCTCTGAGCACTGCAGTTTCTCTGGTTGCTCATTCCACCAGAGGCTCTGGCACTGGTAGTGGTGATGATGATGGCAGCAGCAGCAGCAGCAGCAGGGGTTTGGATGTCACTGCTATCCCTGTATTAATTTGATTAAATGTTGCAAATATCAGTCTTAATTCAATATCTCAGGAAACAATCCTATGTATTCTAAAATACTGAAGTTCTTTTTGGAATCTTATTGAAGGCATTTTTTATTTAATGTTTAACGCCCGTTTTCACTACTGAGGCAGCATAAGTTTTGGACGCTGATGGTACATGAATTTAAAGAATAAATTGGAAAAGTAGATTTGTTGGGGGAAAAGCATTCTGTATCTAAGGTTAGAATACCTCATCATTTGCCATTGATAAAAACCAAGGAAAACATGGATAAAAAGAACCTCAGTGTAGGGGAATGATCCAACAGGAATCGAACTGCAGACCTATCATGAAGACTTCAGTCAGCCATGTTAGATTATTGAAGTTTGCAAAGTATCAACTGTGTTTCTACCTATGAGGGAGGATATGATGAGAAGGAAATTTGCTGAAGTTTAAGATTGGTTATGTGAGCAAAATTTTCAAAAATAATACCAATATACAAAAAGGGTGACAGGGAAAATGTGAGTAGCTATAGACCCATTTCACTAATTCCTGCACTATCAAAAATTATTGAATGCTTGCTAAAGAATCAATTACAAGTTTTTTTGAAAAACATAATTTATTTTTTAATAAACAATTTGGATATTGGAGGGGGAAATCAACCATATTGACTGTTGATGCATTTGTAGAAAAAATCTATCAAGCTTTAGAGGAAGGTAATTGGGCACATGGAACTATTTGTTATCTAAGTAAAGCTTTTGACTGTGTGAAACATATTTTATTCAAGAAATTAGAATTCTACAGGATAAAGGAACAAAGTTTAAATATATTTAAATCTTATTTAGAGGATCGCAAACAGCTAGTATCATATGAAGGAAAGTACTCTCATATTGTTGATGTGAAAACTGGTGTTCCACAGGGCTCACTCAGTGCTGGGGCCACAACTTTTTTTGATATTGATAAATGATGTATCAAAATGCTATTCCTGTCATACAGTTGTTTATGCAGATGACAGATCTTTCATTAATGTAAATAAAGACTTCAAATTACTGTCACAATCTGTAAATGAAACCATGCAAAAAGCTCAGCTTTGGTTTAAAAGCAATGGTTTTTTTATGAATGCAAACAAATCACAAAATATAATTTTCAGCCTAAAAATATAGACACTCTCTGTGACAATGTGAAACTTCTTGGCATGATAATTGACAACTATCTATCCTGGAATCCTCACATAGATTTTATATGTAGTAAGTTATCATGCACTCTATTCCTAATAGCAAACCTAAAAAAGGCTGTCACTAAAGATTTTGTTCATATGGCTTACTTTTCGTTCTTTCAGAGCATTGTTAGGTATGGCTTAGTGTTATCGGGTAGTAATCCAAGGATAGCAGAAGTGCTAAAAATTAAAAAAAAAAGTTATTAGTATAGTAACAAACTCTAAGAAAACTGAACATTGTAAGCCGCTATTTGTAGATCTAGAAATTCTTACAGTTATTAATTTATATATTTATGATGTTTTGGTACATTTTAAAGAGAATTTGCAAATTTATAATGTAAGGGGTGAAATACACACATGTAACAGGAACAGAGTGGATATGCCATATCATACGTTGCAGAAGATCTCTGGATATTATAAAATAACAGGAATGAAACTTTTCAATTCAGTTCCTTTAGAAATAAGTGCTGTAAATATTCAGTTATTCAAAGAGAGAGTATATAAAGGTTAATTAAAATCCTTTCTACAGCATACAAGAATTTGAAGTAGGAAATAAGAGTAATATGAAATAACAAAAGTTACAATGTATATAATGTAAATAAACTCTTCATCCATAGACTTTAAGCCTCTTTCTCCTTTTTTCTTTTGACAAAGCCTATTGTAATTGTTGCATTTACCAAATGGTGAATAAACTATTATTATTATTATTATTATTATTATTATTATTATTTGTTATTATTCTTTATATCTGTGCCATGCTTTATTGTTTAAAGGAAAACATTTGGGATTTCACTTTATGTAATTTTTTTTCAAGGGTCCGCTTATGGTTACAGAAGCATTGAAGCCCTATGCAAAAAAGATAAGGGTTCATTTTGTTTCCAACATTGATGGAACTCATTTGGCAGAAACCTTGAAGAAATTAAACCCTGAAACGGTGCTATTCATCATAGCATCCAAGACATTTACTACTCAGGAAACTATTACTAATGCAACATCTGCAAAGCAGTGGTTTTTGGAGAAAGCCAAAGATGTAAGTAAGCTTCACTTCAGTAGCCTTGTTGCTGCATTTCCTAGGCCCAATAAACTGAAACACTCGGTTACTCAGTAGGGCCCATTCTACTATTTCCAATCTACCCCCCTCACGCTCTACACATTCTTCACTATCTTGCTTACTAATTTTTCTTATCCATTTAGCTCCGTGCATATCGATTTCCACCATCCCTTTTCTTGCTTTAACATTCAACATCTTTTTTCCCACAATTTCCTTTGGTAAATTAGACCATCTTTGCATTTCCAACTTCTCCCTAAAAACTTGGTTTCCTTACAATTCAATAATATATGCCAATTATTATTATACTGACTACATAATGAACATTTATCCAGCTTCCCCCTCACTCTTAAACCCTCCAATTTCATAGCTCCTGCTCTCACCGATATAAAACTTCTGTTATATATTACATATTTCGACATAGTTTTTCCTATTCCAAACTCTTTTCATTTCTCTATATACACTCAATGATGTTTTCAGTTTAAAACTAGCAAATAGTTCTTCCCTTTCAATGTCTTTGATTCTTAACCTAACTTCTTTCCAGAACCCCCTTTCTGGGACTCCCCTGGCCCTCTTCCACATGTCCCCAAAACCAATTTTTTTCTAGATTTTCTTTTATCTTGTTGAGCCAAGTACCACCTTGATTAAACCTTTGCTGACCCACCAAGCACTGATATAAGACACTATGCTCCTCTAAATTACTAATTCTAAACCAATATTTAAATACTATCTCCATAAATTTCCCGTTACCATATTCTACCTAGTTCAACTTGGACCACACCATTCGCCAAGGCTCTGGGTAAACCCAATATTTGTTTATAAAAGTTTCTGTGTATCAGATTCACATTAACCTACCCTTTCTCCAAATCCGATATCTCAACTCCATAGAGCATTTTGGCCTCCACCACTGCCCCATAGACTCTCTCCAACCAATTTACTTGCATCCCTAGAATTTTATCTAAGCATACCCTAATAGCTTTCAAGGAAAACTTCCCTTTAGCTAATGCCATCTGCTCCATCTGGCCTTAGTACTTACTCTCACCCCTAAGTACTCAGATTTGTTAACCACCTCAATTTCTCTTCCTTGCCGTGACCATTTCTCATCTTTCCTTAACTTATTGCCCATTTCAATGAACACAATTTTTGATTTGCTTGTATTAATACATAAGGTCCACTTCCTGCAAAATTTATCTATTGCTTCAATTTATTTGTTTAATCCCACATTAGATATGGACAAGCAGGCTACTGTATTTCATATTTCAATCAATAAAACAGATACTATTACTAATGCAACATCTGCAAAGCAGTGGTTTTTGGAGCAAACCAAAAATGTAAGTAAGATACTATATTTCAGTCAATAAAACAGAAATCACAAATTGTACATTAATCAAGTATTAAAATTTTTTACAGTGTTTAAATAAGTTCATTAACCTCAGATTGCTCTGCTACATGACCAGACAAGTATAAGAAGGTAAATCTGTGCACTGTGCTACAGCGCTACTACCCAAACATAACATCTGCCAAGGTCAAGTTGAATACATTAGTTGGGGCCGAGCTACAGGCACTTCAACATGGCAGGCATTATTGATTCTCCACTAAGTGCAAGTTGCAAAGCATCATTCGTTTTCTACAGCCAGAAGGGAATAGTGCAGCAGAAATTCATCATAAAATGAGCTTTGTTTATGGTGGAAACTGTATGAGTGAGGGTAATGTGTATGAATGATGTAGGAAATTTAAAGAAGGCCAAACTAATGTTCATGATGAAGTTGGACAAGGATGCAGGTCTGTAGCTAGTGAAGACCTTGTTCAGGCAGTTGATCAAGTGGTTTGAAAGAAATGGAGGTTTACCATCAATGAGTGGTTTGTGGAATTTCCAGACATTTCAAGGTCAGCCCTTCATGATTGTTACAGAACATGTAGGCTATTGAAAACTTTTTGCATGCTGGATCCCCAAAAAGGACCTATCTCCATATGCTGGCAGCAACCTTCTAGGAAAGGGTATTGGAAAGCTCATCTATCAATATGACAAATGTTTTCATTTTTATGGTGACTATGTGGAAAAATAACTATGACTGTACATGACTCTTGGTAATGAAACCATTCTGTGATTCACATTTATCCTTTATTATGTCCCATTGGAGGTTAAAAAAAAAATATCCCTCATATGTGTAGCCATTTAAAATATTATTTAATACATCTTTCAAAGCAGAGGTGTTCTGGGCATTCCATAAAATGAATATAGTGCAGTGAAAATTTCTTTTTAAAATATGATGTAATGCCAAAGGAAATTCATGACAAATGTATAAAAGTTTATGGAAAAACTCTTCTTCATGTTTAATGATTAAAAAATTTGGCTGCTGAATTTAAATGTGGCAATATCAGCCTTGAAGCAAATACATCCTAAATTACAACAGTAACGGAATTCAGTGAACAAATACATAATGACATTATTATTATTATTATTATTATTATTATTATTATTATTATTATTATTATTGCTATTGCAGACCATAGACTCTACACTTGAGTTTCAGTCAGTGTCAGAAAAATCCACTAATAACAAAATACATTGCTAAACCAAACAATTTAATGTAAGAGGCAAATTACCGCATATAACAATAGGATATTTTCATCTGTACTATAAACAATTACATTCAGCAATATTTTATATACATATTTACAATTCATTTATCATATACATACATTTATCTATCAAGAAGTTTTTCAATTCTGTTTGAAAATGTTTCCCTCTTTGATTTTTAATTGTTGCTGGCAGTTTATTATACAAAATTGTACCAATCTTATCTTTGAAAATAGCTATATTTTCATTACATATTATTAGTTATACTCATCTTTGCAGTTTAGCCACATAGACGGGGATAAATGTGATTACAGAATTCTTGCAGTACTTATTGTAATTATGCAAAATTAAAACTTATATTTATTTGGGACCCTCAATATCTTACATTTATGTCATGATCACAGAAGTGACACATTTGCAAACATATTGTGCTTTAAACTTGTATTTGTATTTCTGCTGTTTAAAAGAACCATTTTTACACATTTACTTACACAAGAGCAATTAAAGAAATGCTGAGTGGTAGTGTGCAACTGTGATGATATGCTGGTATGCAGCAATAACGTTATACTGGGCGAGCAATGCTTGATGCAAACCGTGGGACTGACCTGCAGCACTATGTTGGCAGAGGTGGGGAGTATATTTTTCCCTCTGCTGTGTCGGGCTTCATTGTGAGTTGAAATCTTATGTAAGTAGCATGTTTTGTTAGGCAACGCACTACGGTATGTTGAGTGAAAGTGTATCAAGTGAAATAGGGCAATACAAGTATTCTATTCCCCAAAGAGTATTCTCATTACAGGAAATTCATGACATGTTTCAAGATAGAATTATCACTAACAACATATGGCCCCCTCTTTCCCCCGATTTAACCCCCTGCAATTTTAATCTCTGGGAGACATTAAAAGAGGAAGTGTACAAAACAAATCTGCACACTTTAGATGAACTTAAAACTAACATTGGTTAAGAAATTACTGCCATTTCTCAGAGGTAACAGCAGAGCATGATGAGCAGTTTCCTAAGTAGATATTAGAAATGCTTAAACAATAAAGGGAGGCAGTTCCAGCAGCTCCTTGCTTAATATACATGAGTAATTTACTTTTCAAGTATTTATATTATGTATGTTAGAAACAACTTATGCAACAAATTATACTATATTTACTGTGGACTTCCTGTCACCCGCACTGCTGACACAGCAGCCAGGTCTCATGCCTCGAAACTGGTTGTGTGAAGGATTGTCACCCTGTAGTACTCTGCATGTTCATTTGGCTGTTGGAAAAATGCTGAGGCAGCTAGAATATGGACCATGATGCAATGACATTGCAGCTGTCTACAGTCAAGCTATCAAATATATCATTCAATCATTCAATACATAGATTTTTTTGGTTCTGTTCCATTTAAATAATATTTTAATTTCTCAAACTTGTGATTTTTAAATGTGTATAATTTATATATGCATGAATTAATATTTCACAATACAGTTTAACACATAAAAATTATAACCTTAGGTGAGGTATTGCTGGTCCTTGATTAGATCAGATTGCAAGGCTTGGGCTAAGCTTATGAAATGAGCTACATACCACACATGAAAATTTTTAACAAGGATCATAAGCCCACAAGTCTGCACCTTTAATAGTTATATGCACATTTCAGGACCTTAGTAACGTAATTAAGTGATGATATGGGAAATATTTATTCACTAAAAATTTTCAGGAAACTTGAGTAGAAAAAAGCCTTTGTAAACAGGATTGAAAGAAACCTGGTATATCGTGTAATTTACCAGTTTGCCTCCATTATTTCTTCCATTAAGTAAGTTGATATTTTTAAGTGTTTTGCGAACATTTCTAGACTGAAAGATTTCAAAATGATGATCAATCAGCAGATAAATAATTTATGATTTTTCTTGCGCATAATGATCCAGGTTCTAAGAAAGAGGAATAATTGATTTATTATTGATGTTATAAATTATAAATCATAATGTTGATGTTATAAATTATAATTATAAATGATGTTATAAATTGTTTGCTGTTATCATTGGTTTAATGTTTTGTTACAGCCCTCAGCAGTGGCGAAACATTTTGTGGCCCTGTCAACAAATGCTGCTAAAGTTAAGGAGTTTGGAATAGATGAACGTAACATGTTTGGATTTTGGGATTGGGTTGGTGGGCGCTACTCATTATGGTCTGCCATTGGAATGTCCATATCCCTTTATATAGGATTTGATAACTTCAAAAAATTGTTAGAAGGAGCTTTCTTCATGGATGAACACTTCACTAGTGCACCACTTGATAAAAATGTGAGTATTGTTTTATATATAGTTAATGCAACTCACTTGCTTGTTTTCTAAAGGAAAGGTCCCAAATCAAAGTTGATAATCAGTTTGGGTTGGAGTTATCAAAAGAAAATATGTTCATATAAGGAAATTGTTAATGCAGTCATATGGGAAACTAATCTTAAACTTTCCACATAGTTATATATAGATGGCAATTAGGTAACTACAAGACAATTCAGAAGGATTTCAATAATTTTGTGGGAACAGTATACATGTTGTACAACATTTATGACTATTCGGTTGATAGAGAAACTGTTAAAGTTTCTCACATAAACTACTTTCTGGTAGATATAAGTGTTACTGCCAGATAGCAATATTTACAGTATATAATTGATATTACTGTATGATTTAGTTGAACTACACACTCTTAATGCTTCACTTGTCATAATATATAGAACCGGTTTCAAGAACATTTCGTTCTCATCATCAACTTGGCTAAAATTCAGCTGTCTCAGATAATTCGTTGAGCTTTGGGAATGTGTATTCAGCTTTGGTGGCGATGTGATAAACTTGTAGTTATGTTTTCATTCCTGGCTGTGTCAAAGTTCATTAGATTGTCTTTGTAGATGTAGATTTTCTCCCAAGTTGCTAGTTCTGTAGGTCCTTGTACCGATTTTACAGTTGTATTGCCAGGGATGAAAATATAAACTACAACTTTATCACATCAACCACCAGAGCTGAATACACGTTCCCAAAGCTTAACGAATTATCTGAGACAGTTGAATTTAGCCAAGCTGATGATGAGAATGAAATGTTTTCGAAACCGGTTCTTATTATGACAAGTAAGGGAAGCATTGAGAATGTGTAGTTCAACTAAATCATACAATAATATCAATTATATGATTGGCTTCACAATGCAAATTCCAATTAACATTTTAATTTGCAGTATAGTTGTTATGGGAAGTGAGAAGTCATTTTGCCTTCTTATTTCATTAAGATAAATAACAAGTATTTTGCACTGATTAATATTACTGCTAGTACTGTATTGTACATGTTATATTGTAAATAAATATTGTACTTATGAAGCTGTTGACAATGGAGTGGCAATATAACCTCAACTTAGGTATTCATTTTTAAACTAAACTCCATTCACTTACACAAAAGTAAGACACGTTTCAGGAAAATCCCTCCCATCTTAAGTTGCTTACTGAACCGCCATTACTTGAAACTATGGCTGGACAAACTGATGTTCCTGTGGTGGCCTCTGTTGGTTGAAGTAGAATGTTCCTGAGCTCATCCATAGGAGGAAACTCGAAATTCATTAGGTTTTCTCTATTTTTTAATATGAAAATTTTTTCCCAAGTGGATAACTCCAATGGGCTGTGAAGATGTTTCAGCAGTTTTATTCCTGGTTTTATTTCATGGTTTTTGGTCCAAAAGTGAGCTGTTTAAACCGAATATTCCTAAAATGTTCTTTCCTCCAAATTTCCAAATTTCTTTTTGTTTTGCCTATGTGCAGATTGTGAATAGAGCTACTTAGGCAAAATAGAAAGAAATTTGGAAATTCGAAGGAAAGAACATTTTAGGAATATTCGGTTTAAACAGGTGGATAAATCAGTAGTAGCAGCTCACTTTTGGACCAAAAACCATGAAATAAACCAGGAATAAAACTGCTGAAACATGTTCACAGCCCATTGGAGTTATCCACTTGGGGAAAATTTTTCATATTAAAAAATAGAGAAAACCTAATGAATTTCGAGTTTCCTCCTATGGATGAGCTCAGGAACTTCCTACTTCAACCAACAGAGGCCACCACAGGAACATCCGTTTGTCCAGCCATACTTTCTAGTAACGGCGGTTCAGTGAGCAACTGAAGATGGGAGAGATTCTTCCGAAATGCATCGTACTTTTGTGTAAGTGAATGTAGTTTAGTGTAAAAAAATGAATACCTAAGTTGATGTTATGTTATATTGTATTTACCCGCATAATGATGCACCCCAATTTTTCACATTAAAATTTAAAAAAAAAAAATCTCCACTAATAGACACATCTAATTTTAAACAAAGATTGTTTTAATAATATCAAAGTCATAAGATTTATTTAAATTCAAGTTTCTAAACAATAATGCATGATGCCACTACAATTGTGATTGGTTCTGTTTATATGCTCACAAAATATAGGTACTCTCCAATTAGTAAAGCAGTATTCTTAGGATATCTGCAGTAATCAGTTTTGTTGATAAGATAATGTTTCAACAATAGATAAGAAGTGACCAAAATAAATTAGTTACACAGCGAGTTTAAGCTGAAAGTTATCAAATTTGTGGAAGAACACAGTAACAAAGCTGCTGGTCAAGAATTTACCTTATTGGAGTGTAATGTGTGTAAGTCGCAGAAACAAAATGAAGCTGTATTATAAACCCCTAACAAATCAAGAAAATCATTTCATGGCCCAAAGTGTGTGGGAAGACTAAACTACTGGAATATTTAATGCAGTTAAAGAACAATGGAATTGGAGTGTCACATAAAATGATATATTACAAAGCACTTGAAATCACAGCTAGTTGATAAAATGATCTATGACAAAGCATTTGAAATCACAGCTAGTTGATGAATTTAAAGTAAGTAGAGGTTGGGCATTCTTTTTATGAGAAGAAAAGACCTTTCTCTTAGAAGACACACTGCGATTTGCCAATAGATGCCATGAGATAAGACTGTGAACAGAGATTTCCATAAATTCGTAATAAAGATGAAAAAGGATAAGAACCATTTGTTGTCTCAAATAGAAAATGTAGACCAGACATGAATCTTTTTTGATGAGCTGAGCAGTACATTCGTTAAGAAGGGAGAAAGTAGTGTGCTGATATGCACAACCAGTTTTGAGAGAATGTGTTGCACAGTGATGCTAATTGTAACAGCAGATGGAAAGAAATTATCACCATTTGTCATTTTCAAAAGAAAATCTATACCAAAAATTAAATTACCAATATGTAGGTCTATTTATGCCAGAGTCTACGTGAAAGGGATGAATGGATGCAGATCTGGTACAAGATTGCATGCAAATTGTGTGACATTGTCCTGTGCTTTACTTTGCCAACCTACTCTACTCCTTTGGATAGTTTCTGAGCTTGCTGAGATGAAATGCAAAGAAAATTCTTTTGGAGTCAAAAACTGATGACTGTTATCCCCATTTCTTGGGTAAGTAAATTGAGCATTGGGAAGGTAATTTAATTAGCAGCAGTTAGAGTGCATACAATGAATTATGCATTGTATTAGGGGTTTACAGATCTCCAGGTATGAATATGAATTTCTAGAGTCATTAGACAATGTTCTTAATAAAATAATATTAGCAAAAGATAAATTAGTTATAAGAGATATAAATATAAATTCTAGTTTAAATAGAGACTCCGTGGACTTACGTGACTGTTTAAAATCATATGATCTAACAGATGTAATAAATTTGCCAACAAGGTTTATGTCACATTCCTCTACAATAATTGATCATTTATTTACAAATGTTAAAGAAGGATATTGTACAGTAGTACACAATTTCTGCCTTTCAGATCATTATATATGCTCAATACATCGATATATTTGACATTAGCACATACCTACTACAAGATGTAATTTATAAAATTAGAGATACATATCATAAAAACTAAATAAACTGATTCTAGCCCGAAACAATGAACCATGGGATAAAATTTATAATGCACAGTAATGAAAGGTGGCAGAACTTAATGACTACAATAACTTTATACTTAAGTAAAACATGTCCTATGAAAAAGAGAAATGTTAGGGGGTTAGACATCAACATTTTAAATTACTGGAAGAAATATATCTTCTGTGTAATAAAATGAAAAATGCATGTGAATTATACAAATTTATAAAAGTAGAAAATTATAAATTCAATTGCTGTATACAGTATAAAGAACAAATTACTCAATCAACAACCATTAACAAAACTATAACAAATTATTTAGATGAAATCACTCAAATTTCATCAATTTTATTCCACTTACTTGGACATGCTTTGAAGGCTGTTGCCTTCATCATCAGCACAGTTCCATTGTCAGCTTCCCAGTGGGGTATTAAGATGCAACTCTGTGAATTTCATGAACTTAGTGATGAGGTTACTATTGTTTGGAAGATCCAAATTAAATAAATTTACTTTGTTTTTGTTTTAATATATTTTTCCACACTATGAATTCTGTATGTTTTTGAAGCACTTTTAAGAGTTATGTATATTTTGGAATTAGTGGGTTTTTTGCCAAAAATGTATGCTACTGCTGATTTTTCCAAGGTTTTATTTTGCATTTCTCATGTTTTCTTAAACCGTAGGGTAACGTTACTGATAAACATGCTATTAAACGTATCAGGTGTTATATGTATGAGAGGTAAATCATTAAGTAAGTTACAAATGGATATAGAACTTAAATAAGAGTACTGGCATGGAAAATACTTTTATTTTTTGTTTTACCTGTATATTTCATATTGCTGTCTTTGCTACTGATTTCTTAAATGCCTGATTGTTCTTGGCAGAATTTTGTCTTTTGTGTTTTTAGGAGTTTTTTTTTAAACTGCATTTGTTCACTGGAGCCAAAATAATGTTCACATCTTTAAAAAACTGGAATTTTTGGTATGTTCATAGATGGAATGTGAATTTATATAATCTCCTTTGTAGCCTTTTAGTGTGGCAATTCTTTTATTTGTTTTTTAAATTTTTCTATTTTCTTCTGTATCAGATCTATTGATGAGGCCATTTCTCTGTGCATATCTATGATTTTATAGTACTCTGATTTGCATTCTGTCTTGCTTAATGTTAGGTTTGTTAATTTAAATGTGAGGCTGTTGATTATTGTAAGCTTGTGTTGTTTTTTTATATAATTATCTGAATGGGTATCTTTTCTGAATATGCCAAAATCCATTATATATCCATTTTTTACAATTCTTATATCCAGGAAGGGAAGAAACTTATTGTTTTCTATTTCCATTGTGAATTGAATGGTACTGTCTTGTAGGTTGAGTAGTTTAATTGCAATCCTCTCTCCATTTTTCATTTACTATTGCAAAGACATCATCGACATAATGGTACCAACATTTGTATATGTGTGGAAAAGCCTCACCTAAACTGGTTTCTTAGAAACTCCTGTACATTTCTGCCAAGAATCGTGAGATTGGATTTCCCATTGCTAAACTCTTCTTTTGTATATAGATATTGCCTCTGAGTGTGAAATAGGTTTAACCTCAATAAATCTACCAGGCGAAGTAACAGAACAATATCTGAACTTTACCAAAATTTGCATCAATCAAACATACTTCACATTCAGAGGCAATATCTATATATAAAAGGGTTCTTCGAATACTTCAGCATCACAAATACCATCTATATCACATTAGCCTACAGCAAGTCGTTCATGGGGATGATTTTCAGAAGCATGTTGAATTTTGCCAATGTGCTGTACTACAAATTTTGCAACATCTCATTTTCTAATGAGGCGATGTTCACCAATCATGCTCAAGTGAACTAACATAACATGCTTTATTGGGCAGTGAAAAATCCAAGAGAATTATGGGAAGTAGAGCATCAGCGGCAGTTGAGCTTGAATACAGCAGCATTTTGGGATTCTGTCGAATGTATGATCTAATTGAACCATACTTCATTGAAGGTAACTTAATGGGCAGAAATACAGAAATTTTTTGGACCAAGAATTTCCAGTGCTGCTTGAAGACGTGTCGCTTGTGGACCAGGCTGCGATATGGTATCAACACATTGGTTGTCCATCTCATTACTCAGCTGTAGCTCAAGAAATATTAAACAGAGAGTATCCTGATTGATGGATAGAAGATTGATGCAGAGGACCTGTTCCATTAGCCTTCCTATTCCCCTGATCTCACTTCTCTAGAATTTTTCTTATGGGGATACATTAAAGATAAAGTTTATGAAGTAGTACCAACTACACCTGGTAAACTACATCAACAAATTAGGAATGTCTGGCAAGAATCAGTGAAGAAATGTTGAGACATTTTCATGCCCCCCTAAGAGCATTTCAATTTTTGTCTGCAGCATTTTTTTGATTTTCCTCTTTGTTTCAGAGTAAAATGGCCATGACACTATAAATAGGTCACTCTATATATAGGTTAAAACCGAGAGATTCCTTTATGGATATTTTTATAATTAACAGGCAAGTTTTAGGATTGTATATAAACTTGAATAAAGAGCTGTCAGCTTCCGGGTTGTCGAAATTAATAAGTGAGCATGAGCAAAACCTTGTGAATTTTGACATTCCAGAAGCAGACAGTTCTTTATTCAAGTTTATCACAAGACAACAAGTCAACCCAGATATCTCCCTACCCAATTTCTACGAATGATTCAACAGTCGTTTAGTAGATGAGAATGTGGACAATTGTTCCAAGAAAAATGTCCTGAGTAAATCTCATGTAAGTGAAACTATAAAGAGTATATTTTATTTTTAATTAGCTAGTAGGTCTATTTAATACTTTATGCTCCACTTACCATTGAGTTATACAGAACATGTTTCACAGGCTTTTGGCCACATCATTAGCTGTGAATCGAGTCACAGCTTTTAATAGCTTGCAACCCATGGAACTTCTGTTTTTTCCTGATTGTTGGACACTTATGTAATTAATGATCTTTCATCATTTGCTTAATTTTTAAATTTATTTAGCTGTTTTTCCCCTACCCTCCCAAATCATATTAAGCTTCGATGATATGGGGGTTATGCTAAGAAACTGCAGTAACATTTGACACAAATGCAGATATATGTATTATAGGCACCAGAAGTGGAAAAAATAAAGATTAATGAAGAAAAATAGTGACAGCTACGAGGGTGAATCAGATATAAACCAGAACTATATTTTACAATTTTATTGTATCCACCAACAACAGTAAAACAACCATAATTTTCTAGGTAGTCTCACGAATTTAATTCACATTTTTGCCGTTGAATTGGCAACTTTTAATTCAGTCCTGGAAGAAGGAAGAGGAACAGGTGCAACCAGTAACCAATTCCACACACTCCTGTACCACTGCATTGTCATCAAATTGCTTTCCTCCCAGCTCTTCTTTCAGTGGTCCAAACAAATTGTAGTCACAGGGTGATAAATCTGAACTATAAGGAGGATGTTCCGAGGTGTCCAATGTATTTCCTCCAGTTTTTCCCATATTAAGACATGTCCTGGTGAGGAGAAGAGGAACCCACAATTACTGGAAGTTGGGTTTATCATTGATAATGGCTTGAACACTTACAAAGCTTATCCCTACCAGTGAAGCAATTTCAGAAGTTGTTATGTGCTGAGCTTCTTCAATAAGGTCATGTACAGCATGAATGTTGTCTGCATTGATGCTTGTTTGTGGTTGTCTTTAGTGGGGCTCATTTTCTACTGCTTCCTGTCCTTCCAAAAAATTTTTGTGTCATCATATACCTGGGTCTTTGAAAGGTGCTTCCCCAAACTGTGCATAGAGCCTTCTCAAAATTTCTGAAGCTTTGGTACCTTATGCCAGAAATGTAATGATGATGCACTGTGCAATGGACATGTGTACTTCATGCTTGCTCATGGCATACTGAAGTGAGCAGCAGCTCTGCGGTGTGTGACAAGACCCCTACTCCAGACGCCCAGACCAACATCTTCTCAAAGCCCGACACATTTCCATTCACTGCCAGAGTCAATTAAAAATTCCAGTTTGTATTTGATGCACCCTTGTAGAATTACAAGTTGATGAAAAATATTATTACATTTAGTCAGATAAATAAATGATAAGCAGAATGCCCTTTGGCCTGTGGAAGGTTTTTGTTTGTAATTGCTATAGGTACCAGGATGCTTCTAATTATTGCTTCTTCCCCCTTAAATAAAGTATTTTACTTTTTGGTAATGGAGACCAAAAATCTCAAACATCAGTGCCAAAAGGATGCAATAGGATTATAACTTGTTTGGTACTACATTAATGTTCATGTTCGTACTTTCTAGGCTCCAGTATTATTGGCACTTTTGGGAGTATGGTATCATAACTTCTACGGTGCAGAAACTCATGCTTTGCTGCCATATGATCAATACCTGCATAGATTTGCAGCATATTTCCAACAAGGAGATATGGAGTCTAATGGAAAGTAAGGTCAATGATTACCATAAGATTAAATAATTAAAAATTACAGAATAAACTTGTAATGCTAGGATTTCAAAATCTGATTATTTATTTACAGCCTGTATTGTGTCACAGTCAAATTATTAAGATATAAGAAAGTAGTTAATAAATTTCAAAAGCAGACACAATTTATATAATATTTACATAGTACAATTCTTTGAAGGTATGAGTATATTGAAAATGTTCCTCTTGAACATTTAAATTTAGTTTTTTGAAGTTCTTACAAATTGTTGAAAATGAAAATGTTGCATTTTTATGTAAATGTATACCATTCTGATAAAAATATGCCTAATTGATGGCCTGTGTAAATCTTAAGTAATCATGTTTTAAATTTAATATCTTGATTAGTGTTCAATAGATTGATATTTTCTGTATAAAACAATACAATCGTCAGAATGAATTTGTTTGTAACTAATAGAATTTGTAATCTTGTAAATGTATTTGCATAATCTTTTAATATGTTTTTGCAACATTAGAATGTAAATTGTTTTTATAGTTACCCCAAAATATTTTGTAAATTCTCATTCTCTCTATTTGCCTTTCTCTCTTTAATTTTTCTAGATATGTAACAAGAAGTGGAAAGAAAGTTAATTACAACACTGGCCCTATTGTTTGGGGTGAACCAGGAACAAATGGCCAACATGCTTTCTATCAGCTGATACATCAAGGAACTCGGCTCATTCCAGCAGATTTTATAGCCCCAGTAATTACACATAATCCCATACAAAATGGTTTGCATCATAAGGTAAAATAAATGTTCTAATTTAAATTCACATTTATATGTAGGCAAATTAAAGATTAAATTTATTTCCTTTTGAATTTTACAGCTGGATATTGCCTTTTATTCATATTTTATATGGAATGTTATATAAATAAATGTATAAGTTTTTTGAATGACTGAGTCAAATTTGTAACACTTACATCACTAATAGTTTAAAAAAGGAAGGGAAACTAAGTTTCTGGAGCTAATTGCTCCTGTCTTCAGTTACAGATTGACTGCCGGTCTTGTTCTTCATGGTGGTTTGGTTTGTTCAACTACCACCAGAGACAAACCAAACCACCATGAAGAACAAGACCGGCAGTCAATCTGTAACTGAAGACAGGAGCAATTAGCTCCAGAAACTTAGTTTCCCTTCCTTTTTTAAAATATTAGTGATGTGTTACAAATTGAACTCAATCATTCAAAAAACTTATATTATACATCACTGTTGCAAAAGTCCACCATATTTAACAAATTTAGCTATTTTAGAGAGTATGCAAAAAATGTTCATAAACTGTAATGTTTGAACTCAGCATTACAATATCTTTATGACTTTTTTAATCCAAGATTTTCCCTTATGAACTGAAGACAAGATAGGCCTAATTTATGCTCTTTTTAGTATTAAATTAAATTATTTTATATCTTTAAAATCTCATTATGATGCATACATAGTAGGATCCAACAAAAATTATTGGCTGCATTTTCTAACAATGCCATTATTTAATAATAAAATTGAAATCAATATCACAATAAAATTATGCATTATTTAAGTTTTGTATTATGTAATTATAAAAGTTTCTCAGGATTATAAACATGCCCTACTGGGCTCAGATGCTAGATGGGCACCTATTTTTTGTCAGAAAAGTTATTTTTAGCTGCAGCCAAATTGCTAATATTTGTCAAAAATTTACTGGAATTACGTACATGAAAAAAAAATGTTTGTACATAAGAACGAGGATACTAATATGAACTGTTTCTTAAATAATGTTTCTCTCATTGCTGCTTCTGCATTAGCGTGTTTCTTCACTAGTTCTACCAGTTCTAGTTTAGCTGCCATCAGGGGATTTGTATTCTCCGGATTTCTCAGCTTGGTCCTTCTCCTATTTGTTCATTTGTTCTCAGTTTTTGGCTGCACTGTTATGGTTGGAGTATCTTCTGCAATTGCTGCTTCAGAAAGAGGCTGATATAGTTGACAGGCCTACTTTGCTCATTGACTGTTTCAGAGCTTTGGCTATTGGTGAATGGAGGTCTTGGCTACAGTCTTTACATTCATTACTTTGCATCGTAGTTTCCAAAGCAACATTAAAAACTGTATCAAAACACTGATTTCTGTACTCCACTGGTTCCTTATCTGATATCTCCTCTGAAATTGCAGTATCAGTTTTGAGGTTATAATTAGCATCACCGTCATATGGAGATTGAAGTCTTCATTGTATATGCAATCAGAGCTTTTACCTTATCTAGTAATTTGTTGTTGATTTGACCTTTAGGTGGGCTGCCGCACATCTATCTCTTCATTTTGTTTGCTGCATGATATTTTCTTGCATCTGATTTTATGTTGTCCCCTTTTGTTTTGAGAATGGTAAGGGTTGAGGAATGAAGTTGTTTCTCATATTTAAATCTTTTTCAATTTTAAGCCACCCTTCTTTTCTTTGATTATCTGGCTAAAACCTTTTTTTATTTTCAGCTATTGCAACATACTTGGAAATTATGTCCACAAAATTTTTTTCACTTTCTGAAAAATTCACACTGCATAATCTCTTCTTTCCTTCTATTTCTGATGTATAATTGTCATGGGAAAAGAATGGGTAATGATCTTCAATATTTTGCAATGAAAGGTGTGTCGGGTACTCATTGCTGTTTCCGTGGCCTTTTAAATTGTAATTCAGAAGGCCTTGATGAACTTAAATCTGAATTGCTAATTGACTGCATACATAGTTTAGTAGAAATGCAAGAGATATAATTGGGAATTAACTTCCTGAATTAATTTAAATTTTAATTATTTAATTTTCATTTTGTAAGAAACTGGATAGATTGTCCCTTAATTTGATCTAATATTAATAGCAATGCCCTGTTCATCTGCTAGTTATTTCATTATTTGTTTGCCTCCATCTAGCACTAAAAGTACATTTAAGGTGCAAAGATAAAGCGCCATGATAATTTTTATGCAAACATGTTAAATCTTTAATAATAATTACCTTCTCTATGTGCCTTTATTTTTAAAACAAGTTCAATTTAGTTTGGCAAGGCTCACCTGTAATGTGCTTCATTGCACAAATTTTGCTCAGTGCATCACCAATTCTTGTTTCTCTCTTTTCCATTTGATTTATTTTTTTGTATATTTATTTTTTTTATGCTATTTGCATAAAGGTTATATCAACAGTTTCCTCTTCACTGTCCATCATTACTAACTTTACAAATTTTCTTTGTCACAGAGAAGAAATTAAACTATCTTAAAGCAGGTTAGCCCATTCAGAAAAGATGTTGAATGACCAACATTATTTTTGCCCTAAAAAGGAGCAATAAAGTATTGCCAGTATGCTGGTCTTAATATGTGAATTAGTGAAAAAATGCAAAAAGCAATAATGTTAATATAGAGTTGGTTTGTTGACATTTATACTTCACTTACTTGGTTTTTAATTGGACAGTTTTGGGAACATTTGCTACCATCATTGGTAGAAGACCACCTCTGTAGGTGGTGAAGGAAATGTATTGAACATATCCAATGTCATTGTTTCAAAATTCATGATGGGGTTTTTATTTTTAATTGTGTAATTTTGCACATATGGTTGGTTCAAAAGGGTTGTAAGTGTGTTTCAATATTTTTGTTTTTGTATCAATTTCATGGTTTTCTGACCAAAAGTGGGCTTCCATTGTTAATTTCTCTATCTTTTTGTAATTGATATTTCAATAGCATGTAGCACTGTTAATAAGACAAACTGAAATATACTTAACAAATAGTAATAGAACATAATTGAGAAAGTATTTGCTCATTTGATAGGCAAATGACAAAGATTTAATTGACATTGATAAATTGTGCACACTTACACCTTACGTCAGAAACCTAACTTGAAATTTCAGTTACAGAAGTGATTTATCATAAAGGTCACATCTGCCAGTTTCACTTCAAGGCTCTGAAATAAGTCCAATCATCCATTTAAACTACAGGGAAACAACACTTATACTGAGTGATTGGATAGCATGGCCCCGTCTTCCTTTTTGAAGATTGCATGGGGACGAGAAAAGGGTACTCCTCTTCACTTCAAGTGAAAATGTCCATGTGCATTGCATTTGGTTGTCATTGCAGGATTCTGACTTCAATTTGAGAGTTTGCAGTTGAAACTGGCAGCTAATTTTTTTATATAACCTCTTATGAATAATCACTATTGTAACTTAAATTTCAAGGTAAGATTTTGCATGTAGATTCAACATTTTTTTTATTTATATCTCACACCTAAAGGCAGCTTACCTTTTATTTTTCTAATTCTTTACTTTTTGAATAATGTTCATATTGCAGCTACTATTATAAAACAATGCTTCCTCATTTATCTAACATTTTAGTTTTGCGGTCAAATAATTAACTTATAATTTTTAATATTCATATTCCATTTATTGTGCTAAAACTATACTCACTCACTTCCTTTGCTTATTACTTTTGCATATGTGTAAAATAATTATTATCATATGCTATTTGTTATGTTGTAACAAAACTGTTTATCTGGAATGTTGGTCATGTTTTTTTGGCAGTACTTTTTACCATAAATCCATGATACGAGTCTTACTTCTGAAAACTTAATCTTTCCTTCGTTAAAATATGGACTTTGATTTTCCATGTAACCAAATGTTCAAATCTATATGTTTGTGGCTTCATTCTCTGATAAATGATTATTGTTAATAATATAACATTGGACATCATCTAAAGATGGCACTCAAAAAATGTTTGTGAAAATTGTGCTTTATTTTCATTTATTTATTCACCCCCTTCCCATAGACACTTAAGGTTATATAGTTTACAAAGGGAATTACAAGAAAATGCAGTGAGGGAGATGGACTATTAAAATTTAGCAGTATAAATTCCTCTCCCCTTAACGATTACAATGATTATGAATTTTGTTACCCAGTACTGTCTAATTAGATCATTTCTCTGGTAGATTACCAAAGAATAATATGACAAAAGGTGAAAATGATAATGTGGACTGTGGCTTAAAATGGAATTTGAATCATGGCTAAATTTAGAGCACTTAGAAAACAGAATAGCTTAGGTTGTTAATAGTTCAAATTCCATATTTTTAATCTGTGAATGTAAGGTTTGGGCTGAAAAGGATTGTCCAGTGTATCGAATGTTAACATGTCACGCAATTAAAATAATTTATTTTTCTAGATCCTTCTCTCTAATTTCCTGGCTCAAACAGAAGCTCTTATGAAAGGAAAAACTTCTGCAGAAGCAAGGGCTGAATTGGAAAAATCAGGCATGTCTGGTGAAGCTCTGGAAAAAATCCTTCCTCACAAAGTTTTTGAAGGAAATCGCCCAACAAACTCCATTGTTGTTGCAAAGATAACACCTTTTATTTTGGGAGCACTAATAGGTATTGTAATATTTGAATTGCTAATATTTTTGTACTTTTTTACTTCGGTAAACAAAGAAAATGTTTTATTTCTCATTCTTCATTGTTCATTTTACAGCAATGTATGAGCATAAGATATTTGTTCAAGGAGTAATTTGGGATATCAATTCATATGATCAATGGGGGTGAGTATAAAAATACATTAAGAATATTTTGTGATAAGATGTAATGACAATATTATTGAAATTAAAGAAATTTTCACTTTACTCATTTTGAAATAAGCACAGTACAGTAGAACTTTGATTAATCATTTTTGAGGGGACCAGGTTAAAAAACAATGGATACAGAAAAATGATAATTATGGGAAGGACTTAAAAATCATGATCAAAAATAAATAAAGCCAGTGTACATAAGCAAACACTTTATTTTGCATCAATTTTTCATGTTGCCATGTACACATTTTACATGTTTGTCACTTTCTTTCAAAAAGGTTGTTAATTGACATTTGCTTCTTTTTCTCCTGTTCGTTTCATGGAAAACAACAAATTTTCTACATTCATCACATTCTGTTGCTTGCTATTGTCATTGTCGTGTGCATAAATAATTAAATGTATGCTAACTCAGTTTCACATGCTCTCAGAACTTTGGCTAACATTGGCACAGCTTCAGCTGTTGCATCACCTTTCCTCTCTTCCTCACTTCCCTTCTCATGTCACAAACATTGCTACTCTTCCCACCTCATCATGCACTTCATCAACCCTTTGAATGCCACATATGACAACTTCCTCATCCACTACCACATAGGTGTCAAAACGGACAGCACCAACAAGTCTGGCCCATTCTTTGCACTGGCTATCATCCCTCTGCTCCAAAAGTATAGCAAATAGGGAGAGTTGTCACTCTTGATTCAAGAAAGCATGACTCAAGTTTTCTGTACATGCTTTGATCACTGCTTTAATTATTCCTGTTTGAAAATGGTCATTCAAGGATAGAATTACTTTGGGACTGAACTTTTATGATACTTCTAGGAATGATGAATGCAGGATTTATTTACATAAGTTAATGTAAAATGTTTGGGACTGGATAAATTGAACAAACGCCCAGAAAAACTATGGTCCCAGGAATGATAGATCCAGGTTCTATGTAAAATAATTTGCACTTTAAGTAGAAAAGTTCAAGAAGTTATTAACTTCATGCTGTGTTGTAATTATTTGCACATGATCTGGAAGTCATAATCATCTACATCATTATATAAAAGTTAAACTACTTAAAATAGTTTTGAAAAATTGTAAAATATGTTTGGCTATGTGATTATGTTTGAGTATAACTGAGGTAATATTTAAATTTCTTTCAGTGTTGAACTGGGCAAGCAGCTGGCAAAAGCTATAGAACCTGAGCTGGCTGATAATGATCTTGTATTTTCTCATGATCCATCTACCAATGGGCTTATAAATTTCATAAAGAAAAATGTATGTGTGTGTTCCTATAATTAAGTTTCATTTTGTTGCATGCATAAATGATAACTGTTATGCATTGTTTTATGCATGTGTAGATGTTAAAAGTATATTATAATATAAATTGTCTTTAATATTAAAATTGTTGTTTAATTCAGTAATCAAAGAAACAAATGGAAGGAAATGATATCATAATTAGATTTAATTAACAAATTTATGGCTTCAGGTACAACTAACAGCAGTAGTTCTTATAAATGAATATTTTTCAGAGCCATGTAGAGACTGGGAAAACTACAAATAACAAAAATTTACATTCTAGTAGAATTTCTCAATTACAATAAAATATGTTTATTCTTATATTACAGCCAATTCTTTATGTTTACTTATAAGATCTTTCTCATAGTACTTTATTATCAAAACAAAATAAAATAATTTTAATATTAATTCAATTTGGAATCAGACATGGTAAAACACCCTTAATAATCTCTTCTAAGTGGGATGTTTTGAATACTCTTTATGGTTTCACTTAAACCCACTTAAGTGAAACCATAAAGTGTGTTCTAAACATCGGACTCAGAAGAGATTAAAAATAATAAATTCTTTACAATTTTTCTGAATTAGTTCATTTGTGACAGGAGAAAAGATTATATAGAAATTCTGTTTTTCTGCATGCTCATAGGGTTGTTTATCACATATTACCATTTGGTTTTAACATTGAATAAATGCCTAAATGTTTTATATTTGATGATTTAGTCCTATTGAAAAGTTTCATAAAGTAGTGTCTTTATTCACTGACAGGAATTTAGAATAAATAATTTTATATATCCATCAGTTAACTGTACAATTTTGAAGTATAATTATGTTTAGCATCTTCTATTATTCCACATAAGAGATAGATGCACTGTGGCCCTCCCATCTCTCTTAACATAAACAGTGAAACCTAAACTCTTCGTTTCTGGAAGTATCTTTTTCTGGATACTAAGGTGCTCATTGTTTTCTCATGTGTGAAGTGGCAAGGTATTGCTGAACAGAGTGCACAAAGACAGAAGATGTATTATAAAGGGCATATGTTTGCGATGGAAAGGAAGCTTGAAATAATGAATAACTTGATTACCATTATTTTAGACCATGGGTATCTCTGAATGGGAGAAACATACAATATATATATATATATTTATTTATTTTAGAGCCCAATTTGGATATAGGCTTTGGAAGCTTTTAAGGACCCTAGACAACCAATTATCTGTTTTTCTTGTCACCAGGAGAGACCCCCATTCATCTTGGGATGATGCCCCACTTTCTGTCATTTATTAATGTTTTGCACAATACTTTCTTTATTTGATTAATGTAATTTTAACTGTACAGACAGCTCAAATGTTGGTGATGCAGGCATGGGGTGTGCCTTTGTTTTTAATGCATCTAGTTTTATTTTTGGTCTTGACTCTGTGTGAATCTGTTTTAGAATGGTACTCTATGCACTTTATAGAATGGTTTTATACACGCAAATCTTAACAGCAGCTGGAAAATTATGCAATTTATCCCGATTCTTTGAGTGCTCTTTTGAGCTTTCAAAATCTGTACAACTCCTAAAGGGTGAATGATCCTTCACTCAACTGGTTTTGCAATATGCAGCTGGCCAGAAGGCTGGTTGTTATGTTGGTGACAGAAGTCTGCAGTAAATATAGTGCAGTTTGTCTCGTAAGATAGTTCTAATGTATATAACATAAACACTTAAAAAGAAAATTAAATAATAAACTTACATAAATTAAGCAAGGAGATGCTGGAACTGCTTCCCTTCGTTGACACCTGTTTAAGAAATTGCTCATTACACTCTGCAGTTCCCTCTGTGAGTACTGTACATGGTGGTTATGTTTCCTGTCAAGAACACTTCCCAGTTCATGAAATTTGTTTACTAATCGATGAATTGAACTCTGATTAGGAATGTGAATGTCAGGAAATTCCTCTGGAAATAATCTCCTTACAGCACAAGCTGATTCTGTTTGCACGTATGAATCATACATGAATACTTTTTGGGGATTAGAACACTTGTATTGCCCCGTTCCACTTGATACATTTTCACTGTATTGCGTCGCTTAACAAACACATGCTACTTGTGCAAGATTTCAACTCACACTGAAGCCTTATGCACCAAAGGGGAAATATACTCCCTACCTCCACCGACATAGCACTGCCAACCCTCCTGTGGTTGCATCAAGTCTTGCTCATCCAGTACAAAAATCCAGCTTATAGTGCATATACTAGTTGACATGGGCATTAGCATAACACTGTTGTAGGTTCCTGGACACTTGGGCACACAGGGCAATGAGGCTGCAGCAAAATCATTGCTTTTAACTCCTAGCATAATGCGGCACCTGTTTATGTGGAGAATTTTATTCCATTTTTACATGGAGCTTTTCTTTCATGCTGGTGCTAGGGAAGGAATTCACCTCTAGAGAAACTTTGGGAGAGCAAATCTGCCTCCTTTATTTGATCTTTATTTGTTTTGTTTTATTTTCAAATGGGTTTCATGTCCAGAGCAGATTTTATGATTGTTTATTTTCTGCATAGTATTTATGTGTTGGTAGTTCTACTTTATAATTGGTGCCTGCTCAAAATTTATTTTATCTTGACACAGTATTCTTATGTTTGGGTACTAATGACATTTGATTTTGCACTCTAAAATAGCAACATTAATAATAATAATAGTAATAATAATAATAATAATAATAAAAATAACAATAATCATCATCATCATCATCATCATCATCATCATCATCATCATCATAAGATCCCCTAAGTTGCTCTGTAATGCTTGCCTTTTCAAATATTCACAACTTGCTTCTTGTTATCTGTCCAGCAAGAATAGCTTCCCATCTTGCAGCTTCATTTAAGGAATTTTAGATAATTGTAATACAGTTTTACAAAATTTTGCTCTAGCTTTATCAAATCCTTTTAATAATACAAATTTCTATACTGTGCACTATTCTAGATTCTACCAGCTTATTCTAAAATTTTATCAATAGTTTTAATACATATTAACTTCTGAAATTTTAGTTATTCAATTGCTGTATCATATTAGGGTCCTGTTACATATATTAAAGTTTTTCTGGTGGTCTAGTGGCAACCATACTTGCCTTGTAGACCCAAGATGATGGGTTCAGTCCCAGCCAGGATTTTTTCAGGCATAATCCTTAGTATGGCTTCCAAGGAAAGGGAAGTAATGCCGTGGGTCCCATGTTGTGGATTTACGGCACATAAAAGGACCTCAAACCTGAAAGAGAGGCCTCTGAGCAAAATTTATCGCCTATTTCACACCCTGAATTAAATAGGATGCTGATTATCTGAAATGTTAAAGAGCATCCATAAATACACCAAATAAATAAAAAAAAAAAAAAACATTGATATTTTTTATACTTATCCCAATATCCACTTTTATGTAATATTTATTTAGACATTTAAAAGAGTAATAATAATAACAACAACAACAACAATAATAATAATAATAATAATAATAATAATAATAATAATAATCTATTTCATTTCTGTCTATAAAACATTTATCAAATTTAGATAGAATATTACCTTTCCTACAAACTGAAGCTTTTGTTATATTTATTTTTAAACTCCATTCCTTTCAATAATTCTTTATTAAATCTATCGCTCTTTGTAATTCTCTTTGAGATATAGCTATTAAAATGCAGTCATTAGCGAAAAGCAAGCTAGTAAAGATTATGTTATTTAGAGTTGGATAGTGGTAATTATTACTCTCCAGATTATCCAAAATGTAACTTATAAATAAATAAAGAGCTTAAATTACATCCCTGTCTTTAACTATTATTTTTTTTTATTCAATATTTTTTTCTAAATTATTTTTCGTTGTAATATAGAAAACAACACATCCAAATATATGCTTTCATGCTCTTAAATACTTATCTAAAGCCACTTTAGCTTAATTTTAATCATAGTAAATTTCTTTATATGGAGTCTTAAGTTTTTTTTATAATCAATAAAACAAAAATAAGTTATCTATTATACTTCTCACATTCCTAAAACTCCTTGTCTTGTTAATAGTATACATAGTATTGTTTTTCTAACCAAATTTTTAATCTATTTGCTGAAATACTGAAATAAATTTTGCTTAGAGATGGTAATAACAAAATATCCCTGGTGGTTACCAGTATTTGTGTCATCTTTTCCTTTATAGATAGGCGTCAATACCACATTTTTTCCATTTTACTGGGGGGATATTGGTGTTTTAATAGAATTAAAGATGGTCACTATATGTACCTAATTTTTATTTTGGCAAAGTTTCTTCCAAAGTAGACTTGGATTCTCATACTTTCTTGATTTGATTTCTTTTTCCAATTTCAAGGTAGGACCTATGTTACTAACGGTATTGTTATAGGCGTATAAATTGCTAAAATATTGTACCACTGTTGTGGATTAATATCATAGTCCTGATGTTTTTCTAAGATAATTAAAAAATTCAGAAATTTATTTCTCTTGTAGCCAATCATTAATTGTTTCCTTGATTTTGAAATTATACTTCCTTTCAATTATTTAATACTTCCCATAATAGATTCCTAATATTTAAGTAATTTTTTCTTAGTAGTGCATTATTTGTTCTTTTCCACTTTCTGTATGTCTTATAAACTTCTTTTCTTTGTATGTTCATCAAACATTCTTTATTGGATAACTTTTTATTGCTATTTTTATAATTAATCTCTTCTTCTTTTTATTTTATTTTTAATACTATTTAATACCCATTTTTACTGCTAAGACATCACAGGCAATGGACACTGATGATACATAAGAGGAAACTATAAATTAGTAAAAAAAATTCTTTATTTTTCCTTCTTTTCCCTTTTCTTTCCCCAAAGGAAGGGAACATTCCAGACCTAAGTTTAGGGTATCTGCCCAGAGTTGGTCTTTTATGAGGGCTGAGGAAAACCTGGAAAAAAACCTTGGTCTGGAAAGACAATCCTGGTAGTAATCAAACCCCAGACTCCCATTCACAAGTCCATGCCTGAACAACATCGCTTATTCTTGCAGTATATTTCTTTCTACCCTTTTTGTTGTCTGATGAAGAAATGATACCACCATTTATTAATTTATTTTGGTAAAAAGAAGAAACACCTACTTAAAAATTTTGCACTTTTTATCATTTAATATACTTAGTAAACCACTCTTATAGTAATTGTTCTATATTAAGATGATTTCTTACTATTTAAAATGCCTTTGATATGCATGATTACCATACATTCTATGACTAATGTTGAATTCCTCAACTTAAATTAATCAAGATATAATCAATAATGCTAGTTCCTTGGAAATTTACTAAAATAAAATTGTCTTTAACATCAGCAATGCAATTCATTTACTGTCTCAAAGCTATTATTTCTGCAGGCTGCTGTTTAGTTTAGTGTAATAGCCTCTTCTTTCTAGTTGAAATTGTCGGGATATTTGTAAATTTCAATGGTAGTGTGTAATAGATGAAAGGCTGCTAGTGTGCTGAAACTTGATATGTTCCCCCTTTGCTCTGCTACTGCAAACTTATCTCTATTTGTGCAGCCTGGTGAAAACCAAAATGTGCCGGTCATAAATCAGGCCAATCTCATGTAAATGGCAAAGTTTTTCTTCCGTATTTCAAAAATGCCACACACCGCATTGAACGTATATTGCAACATCACAGGTTCAAGACGGTCTTTAATCCTACTAAGCAATGTACTACACACTGTCAAAGATCCTTGGGAGCCTTTGTCGTCGGCCAGTGTTTACCATATTCCCTGCTCTTGCGGTTCGGGTTAAATAGGTACTACACAATGCAACATTAGCATCAGACTCAAAGAAAACTAAAGGAACTGTTATCTAGGTCATATAGATAAGTTCATGGTAGCAGAACATGCCATCAAAGAGGAGGGAGAATATATCAAGTTTCAGGACATTAGCATCCTTTCATCTATTACACACTACCATGCAAGACTACAATGAGAAGCCATTGAAATTTATAAATATCCCAACAATATCATCAAGAAAGAAGAGGTTCTCAAGCTAAACAGCAACTTTGACAGCCAACACTTCAGACACAGTGATACCTTCTCCAAGGAGACTTTGTCCGTGGCACTGAAGATGTCCACTGTAGTTGCGGACGAAACGTTTGGAATTCTCATCTCCAGCGTGAACCACTACATTCTCTCATGAACCATTTTTGTTTCTTTGGTGCACTATCACTTTTTGCCACCCGCTGTTTGGATTGCTCCTTCGTCTCTGGCGTGTAGTGACAAATCCATGTTTTATCTATGGTTATGAAAAGTCACAGAAACTTGCTGGAATTGGATTTGAATATGCCTAAACACTTTTGTGAAATGTTCATTCAAATGCATTTTTGTCCATTGTTAACAAATGCAGTACCCATTAGCAGAAAGCTTTCTCATACCCAAAACTTTGTGTAAAATGTAATGGACACAGCATATCAAGGTCTTTGCAATGTCAGTCAACTTGCATACCTTCAATCGACGATCACCGAGTACAGCAATGTGAATTTAATTACCATATCGTTGGTCATAGCAGTTTTGGGATGCTCATCATCATTAATGGAGGTATGATCATTAAATACAGCAGCCCACTTTTTAATTGTCAAAAATGAAGGAGAAGAATCCTTTAATGTGAAATCTAACTCTTTTTGTATTTCTGTTGGGATTAAACCCTTAAAAACAAAGACTTTATTATGCTTGTATTTCAGTTTTATCTATTTTGCACAACACATTAACACTAGTTAATTTACACAATTGTCACAAACAAGTGACTACACTTACATGTGTGAAACTTTACAGCATACCATCTATAGGATGAATCTTAACAACTATCATAGTCATTTGGCCATCTTTATGTCATTTCTGAGTCAGGCCAGGAACTTTCATAACACTCCTCTTAGGGTGTATCTGTAATCAACCATGGGCTCAAAATATTTTTAACTCATTTTTCTTAGAGTCAGGAAAAGAAGGTTAATTTTTCAGGAAGAAATTTGTGATATTTGAAATTTTATTAACAGGCAGCTTAAATTGTAGAAAAGGTGAGAAAGATAGTATGATTAGTAATATTCGATATGAAATAGTAAGGAAAAACACAAAAATAGTAAAAATAATAGCTTTGAGACGGTAAATGAGTTGCATTGCTGATGTTAAAGACAATTTTATTTTAGTAAATTTCCAAGGAGCTAGCGTTATTGATTATAATTAAATTTAAGTTCAGGAATTCAACATTAGTCATAGAATGTATGGTAATCATGCATATAAAAGGCATTTTAAATAGTAAGAAATCATCTTAATATGGAACAATTACTATGAGAGTGGTTTACTAAGCCTATTAAATGATAAAAAGAGCAAAATTTTTAAGTAGGTATTTTTTCTTTTTACCAAAATAAATTAATAAATGGTGGTATCCTTTCTTCATCAGACAACAGAAAGGGCAGAAAGAAATATACTGCAAGAATAAGTGATGTTCAGGCATGGACTTGTGAATGGGAGGTCTGGGGTTTGATTCCTAACAGGACTGTTTCTATCTCATGAAAGAAATTATTAATGAAATTAAAGTTGCCCTATTCTTTTCTATCATTACAAATATAACATAGGACATGACAAAAAGAGAACAGTTAACTCACATATTTCAGATTACAGTTTCACTTTTTACTGCAACTGGAAGACCATGTGACTTGAAGATAAATCAAAACTTCTTCCGTTTTCCCGAAATGAAAGATCAAAGTGCATTAGCAATAAACCAAAAGGAGCTCTTTATTAATTAAATGCCATGGTCAGGGATATGACAGTTCTGCCAATCATATTAAATGTGTCAAAGAGAATTGAACAAAGACAAAGTACTGTAAAGTGTATACATTGTGCAGCACATAAATTAAATCTAGTACTTAACAATGCTGCATGTAAAGTTGAAGAAGTTAGGTCCTTTTATGATATAGTCAATATTTGAATCTTTTCTTCAGTCAGAGTATTAACAGGATATCTCCAAATATCTTAAAAAACTGCTTAACATGTTTGTCTTTGAGATGCCAGTCTTTTAAAGCTCTGTGTTATATTAATGCTGATGTACTTAAGACTGTCAAATTGATATGTATGAAAACGAAAGAAAGAGAACAAGCTGTTCTTTGAAAACCAATTAGAGAAATTTTAATTTATTTTTCAAATAGTGTTGTAATCTGAGATTCTAGAGTATGATCTTTTTTTTTTTTTATTTGGTTTATTTACGAACACTCTTTTAACATCCCAGGTCATCAGCATCCCATTCAATTCAGGGCATGAAATGGCAGACAAATTTTGCTAGGACACCTCTTTTTTCAGGCTTGAGGTTATTTATGTGCCGTCAATGTATGACACGGAACCCTTTCTTCCCTTTGGAAGGAAGCTATACTTAGGATTTTTACGCCTGAAAAAATCCATCAGCCCTGGCCAGAATCGAACCTGTGATCTTGGGTTAAGGAGGCAAGTATGGTTACCACTACACCACCAGGACCGACAGAATACAATCAGAAAATGTAGAGCTTGATAAAGCATTTTCTCTTATTTAGAATGCAGATGTTAATTTATCTTGCCAATGAAATAATTTTGAAGAAGCAATGCTATCAGCTACATCTTTGGCAAAGATCCAGGGGCATTCTACCACAATTTGAAAATAAGAGAATTCAAAAAGTCAAAAAACATTTTTATGAATTGTGTCAGGATGAGCAGCTAGTAAATTGAAAGATATATTTTAGAACCGCTGTTTTTAATGACTGTTAGGATATTATTGTAGTATAATTAAAAAACAGATTTGAGGGTATGCACAATGTTAACCGTTTCTTGTAAACTATTTCCCAAAAATTTCTAAATTATGTTTCCAATGAAGAAATTCACAATGCAGTGGTGGCTCTTTAAAATGAATATGAGGAAGATTATCAAGTGAATTTCCAAACCAGGTTAAATTTTATAAACCTTCTGAAAAAAGAAATGGTCTCATTAACCTCTGTGGCTAATGTAACAAGGCTATTAGTTATAGAAAATTTAATTCCAAACATATGCATTTTAACTATTTCTATTGCTGTTTCTTTGGCTGAAAGATCTTTTGCGAAGCTGAAAGTTAAAAAACACTATCTACGGAATTTTATGACCCAAGACAGACTTAGTGAACTGAGTATTGAATGTGAAAGGGCTAGATGCATTGATGTCAATGAAATCATCACTACCTTTGCATCACAGAAAGCACTCCTCATGGTCCAGTTTCATTAGAGTTCAATGTGAGTACAGTAAAAATTTATAACTACAACAAACGGCAGATAAAAGTATATGCTTATTGACTAAATTTCAATTACTATAGAATATTTAATTTTTAATAAATTTTTTTTTATATTAATAATTTTTAATAATCTTATGATAATGAATGAATTAGCCCTTTGCTCATATAACATGTAAAGTATAGATGAAAGTTGTACTTCTACTTGCTGTAATTATATTTGTTAGTTATTGATAGGTTTTAAATTTAATTTAGATGGTCCAAAATTTTATTTTTGCAGACAGGCCCATATCACATTCATAATTGTGATTTCTTCTACAATAACATTGTTTGATAATTTATTGGAGTCAGGAAAAGATATCTATATAAAATGAATATAAGATCAAGACCAAAGAATAATGGAAAATTTTGTTGGTGGTGGGAACAGTAATTGAGACACTTTAACTGAGAATGTGGAATATGAGGTTTGATCAAAAGTTCTGAGAATAGCCTCGCAAAATAAAATTAAATTATCTAATTTAAAATTTGCTGCCATCTCCTTCAAAAATCTCTCATTGCAAAGCTATACACTGTTTCAGCATGTCTTCCAATTTAAGAACCTGGAAGTCATGATTTTGAAGCTTGTAAAGCCCCATCTATAATTTGCATGTAAAATGGCAAATCTTCGGCTTCATTCTAGAGACTTACAAGAAATCATACAGGGCCAAACTCCAGCAACTTCTGCCAATATTAAAGTGCAAATGCCAGTCAGAAAACCTTGTGTGGCTCATTTCATCATTGCCAAAGGCTTGCTTTAGCATTTGCTATTCCTAATTTATTGAGTTGACACAGAATTTCAAATTGGTTATATGCTCAAGTTTGTGACCCAAAGTGAAATCATAATGTGTGCATGCTGTTAGCAAATTACTCGCAACTCAGGTCCAACTAATGCAGCATAGTGAAACTTGGCATATTTACTAAGTTTATTTACTATCCCTACTGCACATTGTATGTCAACCATTCACAGAAATTACAATCCCAGAACTATTGACCACACCTCATAATTGAAGACTGAAATAATAAATGGTATATGTGCATATGTATTTTGCAGAATAATAATACATAGGTGTCATTTACTGAAATGCTTTTTTTTTTGCAGCGCTGAACAATTATGCATTGGCATCATGTGAATAGTTAACACAAAGACAGAAGCTAGAAGGTAACAATGATCAGTTTTATAAAATGAATACTGTTTCATGTTCAGAATATTAACACAATTATCATAATCTTAATGTGAAAGTACCATTACTATCATATACAAATAGAATCTCTCTTTTGTAAACCAGAATATTTTATCATCAGAGTATTTTTATTGATTTTTACTTATGGAAGAAAAAAACATGCTGTATATGGAATTTGTCACCTCAACAGTTCCTAAAATTATTTTTCAAAATGTTTAGATTATTTTTGTTATTTTGAAATTTTAAGATATTTGTATTAAAAATTAATATGCTATGACATGCTTCATTTTATTTGCCTTCTAGTTTTTCCCTTTCCTTTTTAAAACCACGACTATTGTATGAGCCAAATTATAATATATTTCACTGTGAAAAAACCTCGATACAAAAAAAAAAGCTATTTTGTGAGCTTTCAAGAATCTAAAGACCTCTTTTTAGGAGGAATTATTATTGCAAATGATAGTACATAGTGTGACTATAAGCTTGAATTTTTCAAACTTAAGGCAGCCAAGAATTGAAAATAATTGAGGCATCCAGTGAGAGAAAGCTATGAATATGAATTGAGATAAATTGAGTTTTCAAAATTGCTTTGCACAGTAGAGGAAAATCATCTCTTTGGTCTAGTGTTTGCTTGTGATTTGTTTTATTTACGGACGCTCTTTAACATCTCAGGTCATCAGCATCCTATTCAATGCAGGGCATGAAACGGCTGACAAATTTTGCTCAGAGGCCTCTTCTTTCAGGCTTGAGGTTCTTTTTCATGCCGTGAATGTACAACACGGGACTCACGGCTTTACTGCCGTTCTGAAGGAAGCCATACTTAGGATTTTTACGCCCCCCAAAAAATCCATCGATCCTGGCTGGATTTGAACCTGCAATCTTGGGTTCAGAAAGCAAGTATGGCCACTACACCACCAGGACCGATTCTAGTGTTTGCGATTACTAATCCAGAGGTCCTGGGTTTGAATCCTGATCAGGTCAAGCTGCCTGGGTATTTTTTTTTTTTTCTTTATTTTTTTCCCCCTGAGAAAGTGAATGCCAGATAGCCTTAAGGCATCATGGATTCCAAGTGGATTTGCACAACCATCAATTAATTTCATTTTATTCATCCCTACAGCCATACCCATAGTATTCAGTTCAGGATATACAGACATCACAAGAAGACCAATGCAGTCAAAGCAACAATGAAAGAAAATATATAGAGGGCATTTTTTTCTTTATGGACTTACAGAAAGTTTACTTATGCATTTTCCCATATGCATCAGCATTTTACAAGAGGAAAATGGCTCAGAGAAAATAAATAAGTAACTATTTACCATTTACAAAATGATAGTGCTGAATAGTGCTGATTTTTTATTATCATGTAAATATCAATATTTGTAAGTTGAATTATAATTTATAATCTAATGTTCATTATATTGAGCACAAACTGTTTGAAATGTTGCAATATTTGTGTGACTTTTTCAGTGTTTGATTACATTCTGCTTCTCTAGGTCTTTACTATTTTTAACTATATTATTCTCAATGATTTGCTTTTTTTCAATTTTATTTTATATATTTATTTCTCATTGAAAGTAAAATCAAAAAATACTTTTTTAGAATATATGCGTAAGTTATGAATTAGGTGTTCATGTAGATAAGTAACAGATGCAGTATGTGAAAATACTAAGACAAACTTTGGGGAGAGTTACTCAAATCAAAACAAAATAGTTGTATAAATATATGACTAGAAATGCCTGGTTTGATGAGTTATTTATTCAGGGTTAGAATTAACAGAGGAAATGGGAAGGATTTCCCTGGCTTATCAAAAAATATCAATGTGTAAATGCAAATTTTAAAATTCTAATGCACTTACTGAAAATGTGCACTTATGTTTCTTAATAATGATGTTCTGTAAAAAAATCACCTACACAATGCATTGCAGCAGTATAAATCATCTAGCAAATGTTTGAGATGCAACAATGGACATACTGTTTTATTTTCTGTAAGGTTTATTTATTATTTGTGTCTAACTTTTAAGGTGACAATAATCTAGAAAAGGTGACATAGGGTTTCCCATAGTTAGGCCTGAAACTTGTTGGTAATATCTTTTGTTGAATGCAAATATTAGTAAGTTTCAATAAGTCTTCTATTTCTTCTGTTTTTAAATTTATTGATGTTAATTATTTCTTTAACATAAGCATAAGTTTCTCAATAATACCAAGGAAACGCTCAATAGATACCCTGAAACTTCTTAATTTGCAACAAATCTATACAGTTTACCATAGAAGAAGAGAGAAATGGGTGGCTACCATTTCTAGTTTTAAAAATTATAAAAAATGGAGATTGTGTCTGCAAAGTCCTTAGAAGTTTTGTTACATTTTGGGTGTTATGTGTTTGACGGGCAGATATGTAAAATACTCACAAACAAAGAAACTATATTACTCATATTTCAAAGAGAAAGTTGGTGATATCGTTCATGCCTCATATTGCATACAACAGTTGTGTTGAGGGATTACTTTATTAGTATGAAAGAAAACGGAAGGCAATGCCATTTGCCAAACCAATGATATGGAGAGAGCAGCAAAATCACCATGACAATTGTTACTTTTGCATGTGCAAAGTTGCAAAAAATAAGGCACGAATTAAACATCCAAATCTGAACTCAGCTACACTGCCTATTCCTGATGGACCTGAACTACCCATACCTACACCACCAGCAGACCTGAATTTTAGTGAATCTAAAAGCAGCTCCATGACTTTTGATTGTTTGAATTTTGAAAGTTACAGAAAAGAAATACACACAGAAAATTACACAAAAAATGAGTTACAATCCCATTCCACATAAATATGCAGTGTTTCACAGTTTGGCACACAGATTGAGAATATTCCACTCACAGAAGCAGAGTACAAAATACAATACCAACAAATAATAAAGACAGCTATAATTAATGGTTTCAACAAAGACATAGTGATAAAAATTATCAATAAATCTAAAAGACAAAAAGAGATGAGTGAAGTTTCCACACTGAAAAACACAAAAGAAGAATATAAATTCAAAAGTTTCACCTACCATCCAATTTACCACAACAAGTTCAAGAAAATTTTCAAAGAACAGATATAATATCAAGAATTTATTAGGTTGCACAGTAAAAGAATCCATACCAACAGAACAGAAATCAGGAATTTATGTAATAAAATGCGCAGATTATGAACAGTATATAGACTGACAGATCATTTGTAGAAGTTGGGAAGGTAGGTGTCTGTGAGGTTTCTGGTGGTCTAGTGACAGCATTTTTGGATCTGGAATCTTGAATGCTATTTTTCAATAACAATTCACAAATCAGGCATTTCTGGACGTTTGTGTGTGTGTGTGTGTGTGTGTTTGTTTGTTCTCTTTCTTTCTTGTTTTAACCTGAGTAACTTGCCTGCAATACTTATCTCAGTATTTTTGTTACATTGAGTATATATTAACTAAAGCTAAAAGAACTGCATTACATAACTAGGCAACTATATTGATTTTTATTTGTAGTTTGCCTTGGATTAAAAAATAGATTCTTATATGCAAATAGTTTTTATAAAAGCTGTAGTTTATTGCATGGTAATGAAAGGCATTAATGACATCAGGTTCTTGGGTTTTGATGCAGATATTCCACCATTGGTATATCCTGAAGTAGTGCTGTTGTATATTGATTGCTAATCATGGGATAAGTGCTATTTAATTGCAATGACTTTGCACCATCTTGTACACATATAATTCTAGCTACTGTTCCATGTCTGAATTTGTGTTTTTAAAGAATGGGACTCCTGGCATTTAGTCAATATTCACAGCATTTTTTTTTCTCTTATAGAAAAGATATTGCCAGTGACTGAAACATTACTCTTGCACAATATAATAATCTAGAGGTTCTGATGAACAGCGGTAGCAAGAGGACATCTATGCATGTGATGCTGCATACTGCATATGAAAATTATCTCATAAGCTATAGTTGATCTGGGGGGGAAAAAAAATCAGAAAAGTGGATCGAGATAAAGTTGGATAATAAGATAGCTTTCTACATATTATGGAAAAAGAAGTGTAAGAGTTTTGCATATGTAAAGAAGGAATGGAGAAGTTGGAGACAAAAATGGAAGTGCAGTTAAAAATATCAATTTGATACTATTTGGGGTGGAGTAGAACAGAAAAATAAATAGTTGAAGAGATTGTAATCTTAAAAGCCTGCCAAAAGTACACAAACCCATAAAAAGCATGCACCCAATAATCAATAACATCAATTCACCAACCTACAATTTGGCCAAGTGGTTGGTAAAAAATTCACATCTTTAGAACAATTTGAAAGTAGAAATATCGTCAATTCATATAAACTTGTGGACCAATTTAATAATGAGCGGATTTCGCCGAATGATGCCTTGGTCTCGTTTGATGTTGCATCTTTGTTTACTAGTATCCCTACAAAAAAACTGCTCCTAAATCTACAGAATTGGCTAAAAAGTATAAACTTGACAGCAGAAGAAATTGAGGATTATACCAATCTCACTAAATTGTGTATAAACCAAAACTTTTTCACATTCAATGGGAAAATTTACCAACAAATTTCTGGCTTAGCTATGGGTAACCCCCTTTCTCCATTTCTGGCAAATTTATTTATGAGTGCTGTAGAAACACACATTACTACGGCATTCCCTTTAACATTCAAAGCATGGTTTCGTTATGTGGATGACATTCTGGCAATAGTTCCAAAAAAACAAACAAAAGATGCCCTAAAATTACTAAATTTACAGGACCAAAATGTTAAATTCACTATGGAATTGGAGGAAAATGGTCTTTTACCATTTTTGGACCTAAAAATATACAGGAGAAATGACATAATTTCATTCGGCATATACAGGAAACCTACACATACAAATAACCACATAAAGAAAAACAGTTTCAACCCTAAACCACACCAATATGCCATTATAAACAGCCTTGTCCATAGATTGGTAAACATCCCACTCAACAAAGAAGAATATTCAGCAGAATACCGTTATATAATCAAAACAGCCCTCAACAATGGATTCAGCAGTTCTTTAGTTGATAAGAAGATCAAACATTTCAAAAGACAGATAGATATTAAAAACACCACAACTCTCTTCACGATAAAAAAGGACGTGGTTTTTAAAAGATTCACATATCATCCGTGGGCAAACAGGGCATTCATGAAAATCTTTCAAAATTATGATATACGTTTGGCTGCACAAAATAAATTTAGTATTGGAAAGCTTCTGAACAGCAACAAAAAGGATGTTATTCCACCCAGCAAGAAGTCAGGAGTGTATCAGATAGACTGTTTGGAGTGTGATCAGATATATATAGGCAAAACAATACGAAATTTGGAGACAAGGACCAAAGAACACTTCAGAAATTTAAGATATAAACAAGAGGATAAATCAGCGGTTGCAGATCACTTTTGAATTTCTTATTCCTAATACATCACAGCCTAAAATGAAGAAAGCAAATCAGACGATAACTAATAACAAATATTAATGGTGGCGAAAATTTAACCCTGGCACCAATGAACTAAGAATACATGTAAAATTTCCGGATTTCAGAAATCCAGCAGTATAACATTTAAATGCACTTTTAATAGGAACTTAAATTGCGACTGAGATATACTGTGCGTAAATTAAGAAGCAAAATAAAAGTTTTGAAGGAATCCAAAGGAGAAAAAAGGTTGTTTTTACTTGAAAACATGAAGATGGAGAAAATTGTAAAAAAAACAATGCATTTTTATGTATATACATTAACTAATGTTCAACGTATTACTACTACTACTACTACTACTACTACTACTACTACTACTACTACTATTATTATTATTATTATTATTATTATTATTATTATTACTTTTCAAAACCATCAATAATCCTGGAATGAATGGTGGCTACTTAGGAGTAACTGAGGAGAACAGGATTGTCTTGAGTAGAACAACAGCCAAAAAACTATTGACAGCCCTTTGATATGTCATTAAACTGCGAGATCTAGGATCGTTCCGCTACCCATCGAGAAATTTTGTGTTCTCCCTGCTAAAACATTTTGAAATTGATTTGCCGTGCTTTGAAATACGTGGTGAAAGTACTCCCAGTGAAAATACTTAGTCTTCATTATTTATAGAAATTATGGAGTAGTTTAAATGCAGGAATTATGATCAAGAAAAACAAAGTGATATTCTTTTCACAAATTTTTAAGCCCCATTGTTCAAATTCAAACACGAGAAATTACAGGGAAAAAAAAACCACAACAACAACAAGATGAAGAATTTTAGAATAAAACCTCTAAATCAAAATATTTTCAAATTGTAAATAAGGCAGATATTTTTTGCCCACGGAACCTGCCTGTATCATTGCTAATATTTTTTTTAATTTATCATCATTAAATCTGACTAAATTACTGCCCTATTATGTTAATGCCGTATAAATGTTAATTGTAAAATTCTCTATTGTGAATAATTTAAAATAACGTTTATATGCAATAAAACTATTACATGCCAGCTGATTATTTTTTGTTTGTATATTTCTCATTTAAACTAGGAGGAAGCACGTCTCTGTTAAAAGCACTCTGGCGGATTTGGGAAGAACTACACTGTCCCCTGATAGAATTGTCGCCGATTGTCGCCTTTCTAGGCTGTGTAACCATGTGGGTAACGATTGGGTGCAAAAATAAATGAATAAATAAAATAAAGTTTCAAAGTGCTACTCGCCACCATGCTTAGGCCGTAAACCAGTCAAGAGCCACTATATTTACCACTAGCACTATATAGTGGATCATGAACCAATTAACCGTTCTTCAAAAGACAGAGATTTACTTTTCCTTCTTCTTCTTCCTTGTTCCTTAAATGTCCGTCATTAAAGGGAAGGTCTGAAAAGGCGATGAAATGAATACCTACATGTGCCCGGAGTCCACAATGTTTAAAGTTACCTGATATCTTTCTAGGGTAAAAGCACACCCTGGAAAACCTTACCCAAGCAACAGAAGGGATTCGAACCCGGGACACCTGGATTTATTGACATTGTCTGCGACCCTGACCTTTGTCTGCGATTCGGAAAGTCACTAAACACTAAAATTAATTTATTTGATAATAGTTTTATTTTTGTGTTTACACTAAAATCATTTTCATGTAAAGATATAAACTGCAGACGTAAATATATTTGCGACCAGAGTCTCACTAATGCTGTCTCGAAACGCTAATGCTTCATTTTTCTTTTAGAAATAGTTCTAGAGGAAAAATCTAAAACGCAACACGTTGAGCCTTCTTTGCAGTGTCTAATGTACATTGTGATACACACAACAATTCACCATATTTACAAAATGTTATTAATACAAAAATTGTTCTGCTTTCAATCTCACCAATGACATCTGGCGACAAGCTTGTGAAATCGAGAACCCCGTTTTTATGATCAAAACAAGGCTCCTTTTCAGGCCGTGTAGTCACGTAGGCAACGACTTTGATATATCCCAAAGGAGGCAAATGCCCAATAACAAGGGTCCCGATCAATTCGGGTGCTTTAATTCCTTATTATTCACAAAGGCTTGACTATTAGATGGTTATCTATGGGCTTGACTGACACTGGTGGAATTTTAAGCTATCATGTTGGGGATGGTATAAATCTTAGTTAATTTGAAATTGTTAGGTTTCCAGCTTGTCTTGTTTTATAAAATAAACAGAATGTGGTTAACTTTGACAGGAGTAATGAACATGTGATATTGCACAACTATTTTGAGAAAGAAACAATCTATCCTGAAAGTAACTGTATTAGTTATTTGGGTAAAACACCAGTGGTCACCTAATACTTAAAAATTGGGGATGATAAAGGGTGTTGTACGATAATAGAATGAAACTTCAATATAATCGCCCACCGTAATATTAGATTAAAAATATAAAGTTACCCAAAATGAGAGCAAACTTTGAATTTGTGACCTAACTGTAATAATATATGCACTCATTCTAGTATAAATAGAATTGCTGTAATAAGTGAATGGTAATGTTTGACTATAATATACTCGTTACAGTCACTTTTGCAATTTTTATAACTAATTTTTGGTTGAATGTGTACCGATAAGGAAGTTTGTATCAATATCCTTCCAATGAGACACTGATTTCAGACCCTTAACATCCTCGTAGTCATTGATGAGGGTATTTGTGTTTTTTTTGTGCTATTTCTAGGTTCTTTCTTGAACCTTTTCTAATTGTCATATCCAATAAAGATGTTTAGGACGGGATGATAATGTAGGCTATGAATGATACTCTGTGGTGCACAGTAGTAAAAATGAGGGTTAAACACTATTAAAAAGCTTGATACTGATAAAACATAATTCCTTAAGCTGTGACTGGATATATATTTAATAAATTCCATTCTCAATTTGTTTTGTAAGTCTAGAATTGATAAAAGAAATCTTTTGATTGTATATTTCTAATAAGGTAAATTAGAATTTTCTTCATTGCAATATGCAGTAAAGCATATACGAGTTTTTTATTTTATTCTGTTGTATCAAGGAATTAAGAATATATTTGAATTATGATGTTACTAATGATTTACATCTGAATTTCCCCACTATTCCTGTAAATAGCCTTGATTGATCTAGTTTTATAATATGATTCACAAAAGTGTTTGTTGTTTCTGTATAAGAAAAGCTCACTTTTGAAGGGATGATATGATAAAAAACATGGAGAAAATTTCCTATCAGCACACCGGTATTTTCTGATGGTTTCATGAACCTTTTTATATCTTATGTTTGATCACTTTGGTAACAGAAGAATTGCTCCATCACTATTTGCGATGTTATCCAATAATGTCTTAACTTTTTTTTGGGTACCTTTTCCAGCCTTTTTGATTTTGATTTTATTATAATGCCATCATATGCTTTTTTTTTATTTGTTAGTCAATCATTGCTTACCTCAGCTCAACTTTTGAGCTATTCATATCTGATTAATAAATATAGTTCTAGCATCCATTGACCTCCAGTATGTATTAGCACATATGCAATTGACAATTGACTACTTTTGTTCTTCAGTGCTATAAAGTAAGTTTGTCATTGTTCAAATTAACCTGGAAGGCATAAGTATACAAGGTGATTCATTATTGTTTAATATAATGTGCTGCAGACTATTCTATGCCTGAAAAGAAATAGATTGTTTCATATAAATATACAGCTGGACAACTTCATTCTCATCAGAAATTTCAGAAAAAGACATTTGTTATCTTCTTAGACTGACAATTTATTGACAAAGATACTGACATTGCAAGTTTACAGGATTTACTCAAAATGTCCACCATTAATATCATAACAGTCTCCTGCACCATGAAATTTTGTGCAATGGAAAATGTTGCTCATCAATTTGCAGCCTACCAGCATAGTTCCTATTAATGAAAAATTATTTTTACCCTAAGGCAATGTTCCATTGCCACAAATGTGTTTGGAGTTGAATGTAATCAGGCAGGTAAACATGTAATATAGGTATGAGCAGCAGAATTTTATCTTTTACATCAAAATCATATTGACCATCTCTTTATTTGTGAATGGTTTCCCATTATGCACTTGTAATAATCAACGCATATATCATGTTGTTGCGTAGCTTATCTCTTGATCAACAGTAAATGCCACATGACTGTTTGAAGAATGTATGCTAGGCATTACTGCCATATCTGAATAATGAAGCCACATCACTTCAATCAATGGAGCGTATAATGATTTTAGTCTACTATAAAAGAGTTAGTCTAAATCTAAGATGTAGCTTTCACATTATGTACATTTAATGAAATTATTATACTCTTCATATTTATAAATATTAACTCGGGTATAGATTTTGTGAGAAAAAATTATTTTTACATAGTTTACATTAAATATCTTATAAAGAAAACCATATTAATAATTTAAATTATTTACAACTAGAATATTTACAAAATGGTAATTCAAAGTATTTACAAAGCTGAATTCAATGGAGAAAAATTAGTACACTTATTATTGACTGTATATAATCCTCCTCTGTATTGAAGGCATAAGCAATATGGTATCTTTTTAATGCTAACCTGAACTTATTTTTATTAATATGCAGTCTTTTATAAATGATGGAAGTGAATTAAAGAATACTATACTATTTTAGTAACACCTTTTTGGAATGCCTACAACTTGTTCCTTGGTCTGTATAAATGCTACATGTAGCTTCTTTGCTGTATATATCTAATTTTATTTTATGGATACTTCTGAGTGATCTACTATAAATAAAAGTACAGCTGCAATGTGCTTGCAAGCTAAAATAGTAAAATTTCAAATGTTTTGAATAGTGGTTTACAATGAGTTGTTCTGCCCTGCCATTCTTATTATTCTTTTTCATGCAAGAAATATATCCCCATAACATTATTCCATAGTCAGTAAGGAATTGAAGTAAGCATAATATATTGTTTTGGATGCTCTTTTATATGAAATGAATTAATGATCTTATTGCAAAACATTCAGAGCTTATTAAAACAATTAAAATCTTCCGGGCTGTTTTACTGTGGTCCATGGTTTACGTTGCTACCATAGCTTTCACCAACTACTCCAGTTGGCATCTTCAGTGGACGAAGAGTAACACCTAACTCTTAGCACGATGGCAGTATTGATTCATCTCCGTCTCAATCAATACTGCCATCGTGCTAAGAGTTAGGTGTTATTCTTCGTCCACTGAAGATGCCAACCGGAGTAGTTGGTGAAAGCTATGGTAGCAACGTAAACCATGGACCACGGCAAAACAGCCCGGAAGATTTTAATTGTTTTAATAATAACACCGGCCGTGTAAGCCTAAGAAGTATTATTCAGAGCTTAGTTTGGGTAAGATGTAATCAATATGGTCTTTCCAGTTCATATGGTCAATCATAAGACCAAGAAGCGTTGTTACTAGATTCAATGATTTCTTTGCCTTCAAATTGTATCTTTATGTCTGCAGTGTTTTTATTTTTTGTGTGAAAATTAATATATTTCATGTTTTTAAAAATTTGTAGGAATTTTGTTCTGTCATACCAGGTATTGAATAAATCTGAGAGGCAACTGATTTTACGTTCTTTAATCAGAATACTAGTATCATCTGCAAAAAGAATTGGATAAGCATGTTTGTTTAGTACTAAGGGGAGATCATTGATATATAGGAAAAATAATAATGGTACCAAAATAGAACCTTGAGGAGCCTTCACTATTGACCATTCTGAGTGAGTGTTTATAATTATCTGAATAGGATAATCTTAATAAGAGTAGGATAATCTTAATAAGAGTAGGATAATCTGATTTACACAGTCAAAAGCTTTTGATAGGTCAAAGAATATTCCTAGTATATTAAATTTATTATCAAGGGACTTGAGAACTTCATTAGCTAACTTGATGTGGTATCTTGGTTGACATGATTTTCATAAATCCAAATTGTTTTCTTGCTAAAATATTAGATTTATCTAAATGGTGATACATTCTTTTAAATATTAGTTTTTCAAATATTTTGGAGAAAGCTGTTAGTAATGATACTCGTCTGTCTCAACATTAGTGATTTTTGCTCTTTCTTATATAATGATTTAACAATAGAATTAGTTTAACCTGTCCAGAAATGCCCCAATTAAAATGACGAAGTTGCATTTAGGACTTATAAGGGTTTGCTAATTGTGTCAGTACATATTTTTAGTATTTTTGTAATTATTTCACTATATCTTGATGGATTCTTACTTTTGAGGGATTGTATTACTTTAACTATGTCGTGAGTACTATATCTAAAGAAGTAAACTTTTCCAATCACATTTTATTTAGGTATGAAATTGGGTTTTTCTTGTATTGTTTCTTTATCAGTAAATTTTCTGCTACCTGAATAAAATATTTATTAAATAAGGCTGCTATTTGTTGCAGATTTTTATCGTAATTTGATTTACTGTAATTTCTTTTATTTCATCTTTTGAGTTATATTTACCAGTTTCTTTTTTTTATATTAATCCAGTTGGTTTTGATTTTGTTATGTGTGGACTTCTTAAGTCCAAAATTCCAATAATACCCTTAAGAAATTGATTTGTCTTTATAGCTAAGTTTTTTTAGCTGTATTAATAACTTTTTTTTTTTTAGAGTTTTGCAGTAATTTTATAGTGCTAAGTCTGTTTTCTCTAGTAGCCATGTAAATTCTCTTTTTTGTTTGTGAGATACTTTGATACCATGTGTTAGCCAGTTATTTCTAGAGAAATTATTAATTTTCCTTACATGAGATGGAAAACTTTAGTTGCAGACCCATTGGAAGTAGTTAAGAAGAAGTTAAACTTTTCATTTATATTGGTGGTCTTGTATATTTTTTCCCCACTATTGTTCTGTAAGCTGGTCATTAAAATGTTGTACTTTTTTGTTATTGTTGTAGATTGTGGTGGTGTATTGGTAACCATACCTACCTTTAAACCCAAGATTGCTGGTTCAAACCTGGCCAGAATCAATGGATTTTTTCAAATGTAAAAATAATAAGTATGGCTTCCTTCAGAAGGGAAGTAAAGCTGTGGGTTCCCGTGTCATACATTTACGGCACAAAAAAAGAACCTCAAGCCTGAAAAAATAGGCCTCTTAGCAAAATTTCTAGGCCGTTTCACGCCCTGAATAGAATGGGACGCTGATGACCTGAGATGTTAAAGGGCATCTGTAAATAAACCAAATCAATTAACAAATATTTCATTGTTAATGATTCTATACCTGGTTACATGGTTCACTATTCTGCAATTCAGGACACAATAAATTTTCATTAACTACCACGGATATACGTTTTTATGAAGCAGTCTGTTTCTTTTTGAGTATAGAATAATCTGCAGCACTTTGAATTATGCAATTACAAATCAGTATATGAAAACATACAATCAGGACACATCAAATATTACAGATAATGATAACAGATAAACATAATGATTTAGAGTAACAGATGTTACTCTAAATTATTATGTTAGCATTGCTTGTTTTGTCATCAGATTATAAACAGATTTGCTGAAATTGGTATTATAATACATTTAAGTTTTTTCTGTTCAGAGAGCTGAAAAAATGGATGTGGAGCAGTTAGAAGCTGAAGCTAAGGCAACAGCAGCCAAGCATGTGATTAACATGCTACAGAGACCTGGACAACTGGAAAAGGTGAGGTGCTTTCTAGTGAAACAAGTAAGAGACTTTAAAATATTGGATTTACTGTCATTTTTTATATAACAGTAACATTTAACAAAGATTAATGTTCTTTTTGTTTCTATCTGACTGCTTAATGTAGTAATAATAATAATAATAATAATAATAATAATAATAATAATACATGTGTATTTAATAATTGGTAGAGTTAATCTGGGGAGGGAACGGGAGAAATAAAGAAAATGAGTTGAAACATAAACTGAAAATAAGAATAAAGGGTTAAGAGCTAAATATTCCCTTAAATAGGATTCAATCCTCTCTTGGTTCTCAAAGCATCTTTAAAAGTACTAATTCATTGTATTTTTCTCATTCTCCTTTATGACATCCTAGTCATTAGATAACAAATAACAGGAACCATTCCTCTAATTCTTTCCTATCTTTAAATAAGGCTGAGGAGAGACTGAACTGAAAATGTTTAGAAAGTCATGGGTGAGTCCAATAAAACATTTCAAAATGTGGTTGGTGAATATATACATTTATTAATAGCGTTTAATGCTATTCTTCACTACTAAAGCATTACATTGGTGGTCGCTGATATTGGGAGATAATGCAGCACCAATTATTCATCATCATCATCATCTTTCTTTTATCTGGTCAAGTATAGATGACAGGCCCTCTCTTTCATTTCACCAGGGATAATTGTATAAGTTTATATAGATATATACACTACAGTTAATGAAATTAACAATTTCAGTGTAATACTTATTGATTGCTTCATTCTCCAATTAAATAATCATTGAACAATATTCTAAACTGTTATTGTGGCATCCCTTAATATGAAATGGTAGAGAGTTCCAGAGACGAGTAGCAACAATTGTTAGGGATGAGAGATTTGGTGTAAGAGTATAGCGAGAATGGAATTTTATTTTTCCATAACTACTAATTTGCTACTTGCAAAAATAGTACTGTTTTCCAATGACACAAAAGTTTATATTAAAAACAGTGATAATACCATGTTACAAATTTATCATCCTACTATTGATCAGTTGCAAAATTGGCTGAATGTAAATAAATTCTATTTTAACATTAAAACAACCATATTTGTGAACTTCAATCCTCTTAATGTGTTATGCAATTCTTGTACAATTATAATAAATGACAAATGGCTGAAAGTGCCAAATTATTGGGATCGTGGATTGATATTAATTTGTTGTTTATTTTTGTATGCTCTTTAACATCTTAGGTCATCAGTGTCCCATTCAATTCAGGGCGTGTAATGGGAGATAAGTTTTGCTCAGAGGCCTCTTCTTTCAGGCTTGAGGTTCTTTTACGTGCCGTAAATCTATGACATCAGACCCATGGCTTTCATTTACTTTGGAAGGAAGCCATACTTAGGATTTTTACGCCTGAAAAAATCCATCGACCCTGGTTGGGAATGAACCCATGATCTTGGGTTTAGGAGGAAAGTATGGTTACCACTACACCACCAGGACTGACTGATTCTAATTTGTCATGGAATAAACACATTGAAGAGACTTAGTTTCATACAATGAGGGTACTCTCACTTAGCTGCACTTTACATATATTAAGAACAGCTTACTTCGTGTATGTTCATCCAATTATTCATTTGCAATACCCATTTTAGGGTACTTTCTGAAGCCTATACAAATTTTCATATTACAAAACAAAATTTAAAAAATTATGAAGCAGGCACCAATTTAGTCACACAATTTACTAATTTTCAGTGAATTAAATTTAAATATATTGCCACTACCATGCTTTTTTTTTTTTTTTTTTTTTTTTTTTTTTTTTTTTTTTTTTTTAATTTTGAAAATTGTTCATCTTATTTGAAATTTATTAAAGTGATAAGAAAATATCTAATACAAAGGAGCCTTCACCTGTTTGACCCAGGCCATTTTTAGTTGTAACCCCCCACAATTACAAAAAGCTTCATACTATATTTGATTTTTTCTATCTCTAAATAAATACTGTCCCGTACTCCTGCTCACCTTTAAATCTCTAATATTCATATTTACAATTGTTTTGTTCTAATATTGCATATCTAACAATCAACTTTAGCCCTAATAGTGGAAAGTGACCACTATACAATTTAAAACTTTAAAAAATAATTTGCTATGTAGCTGATACTAAAAAGCCTTAAAATATAATCTATTACACTTTGGCCATTTGTATTTGCAAATGTAAATTCACTACACTTGTACTCTGCATATTTTCCATTTAAAATGTCAAATGAATTTGATTCACAAAACTCTTCAATTTTCACTGCCTCTGTCTATTTAGTTAATGACTTCTTAACAAAAACTCGTAACCTTCCTGATATTCTTCCTTTCTTAGTCATTGTTTCTCGTTGCCTCCCAAAATAACTAAAATCATTAGCATTTATAACATTCTCTTTTACTTCACCTCTACCACTGCCAAAATGCCTACTTTCGCCTCTAAATGATATAAAGTTTCATTGACTATTTTATTTCTTTAACCCTTCACAGTTCCAAAAAACAAAGTGTGTTCCCTTCTTTAGCTGCTAATAAGAACCCAATCTATTTTTTTTAAATACATCCAATCGCTTTTTATTTCTTAATTAAATTTGTTCCATGTTGCCACTGAACTTATTCAGAACTATTAATGATCCCACTCTGATGATACCATACTTTCTTCCCCTTCTGCATTTTCTCCACCATTCAGATGCTATACTTGCAAACTGCTGTTTGTGATTGCTGAATTCTGAGCTGCTAACACCTCCTTCCTTGGTGATAAGCCTCTAAGCCTGTTAGCTTTGCTGTATGAAAATATTCATGGCCACATTACTTAACATCATAATCCTAAGAGGAAAATTAATAGATTCATTATGTGACAATTCAGTAGAGGGTAACATAAAAAAATCACTGTAAAAGGAAATGCATTGTAATCTTAAAGATTCTGTTTTGTATTTAGTAATTAAAATTTAAGATATTTAATTCTACATTCACAGATAAAAAAACTGTAAAATGTTTACATAAATAAACTAATGTTAAATTAATTGACAAAGAATGTAATATTACAAGTAATGGGACATGCTGTCAACAAAAAAATAAATAAATGAAATTCTGAGTTTTAGAGTGTAGCTTTGAAACAGTCTTGGGATATTATTTGTAGGATGCAGCTGGAAACTATTTAAATATTTTACTTCTGTTAAAAGATAAAAATTATCTTCTATGAAATATTAATTAAATGTTGCCTGTAGTTTTCACACATCCAAGCAATTAGTCATATATAGCTATGTCGAATGTTACAGGTGGAACAGTACAAAAGAAGAGTCAGTAGGAAAAAGGCATCTGTAGAAGCTATGTTAAAGACAGCAATGCAAAGTCAACTAGATGGAGTTCGGGTTGGTCTCAATCAACTCCATACTGCTCTGCAAGATGTTCAGGAAATCAAGCAGAAGTATAGATGTATTGTAGAGTAGTATTGTTAATCAATACAAGAGTTTTGAGGCATAACAGTTTTGTTCAGCAATCTTGAATTGAAATTTACATGCAACCCAAAGCTTCCACCTTGCATGCCATAGTAACAGTAGCAGTCGTCGTCATTTACATAAGTTTCAGACTTTGTCAAAATACTACAGTTAACAAAGCGTAACTAATTCTTAGGACAAGGTTTTTGTACATGTTTGCGAGAGTTAAAAGAGTTTACCTATAAATACTGTAAAGATTACATTTGATTACAGTTCATCCAACAAATATAAACTTCTATTTATAAGGTATTTTTTCAACTGATACTTAAATTTTGATTTTTCAACAGATTTAATCTCTGGTGGCAATTTATTGTACACAAGGGTACCTCTTACATTTACATACTATTTATTATAAGCATACCTATGATAATCTTTACTATTTCTAGTGTTATAGCTATGAATCTTATTATTTTTTATAAAATTCTTTGATTCACTGCATAATATAGACTTTTACACATAGAGAGAGTAGAAAGCATTCCATGCTTTACAAATGCATCCTTACACGACTGTCTATATTCCAATTTAGAAATTAGCCTAATACACTTTTTCTATAATATAAATAATCTATCCATATGCACTTTTGCTGCAGTCCCCCAAACCTCATTACCATAGTGTAGATTAGGGTATATTGTACGATAATAGATCATTTTTAACTCATTTGAGCCAAACACATCTTTAAAAAATCTCAATAGATAGATTGATTGATTTATTTATTATTTACTTATGTAGCTTCTGCCATGGGTACAAATGTATGTTCCCATCTAGAGAGAAGTAGGACCCTGGCACCAGATTTCCTGAGCCCGTGAAGGGACTTAATTGTTTATACTGACAAGTCCAGAACTGCTGAGGACTCCAGGGCTGGAGGAAGCCTCTCATCCCCTCTGGGCAGATATGCTTCAGTATTCCATTTAGAATTTCTTGGCATATTAGCATGCTGTAATGTTGTAAAGAATATATCACATTGTTATACTTATATAAGTATCTGTTCATATAACCAAGCCGCTATCCAGACACTTGGCATTGTCAAGGTTACCTATAGTCTACTCTCTTTTTCTCTCTCTCTCTCTTTTGTGTTACAGTGTAACATAACAATGAAGGTTTGCAGAGATGATACCTCCAGGCTGTAATGATCACATTTTGCTTAATGGCATTGAATATCATAGTTAATGGAAGATCTGCTTTTCACATTCCTATTATGTATCCATATATTACCTCAGATGTGTAACACATATTTCATAATATTAATTCTCAAAGGAAGCAGTTTTATTTTCCTTTGAAGTTTTGACAATGGGTGAATAGCAACAGTTTTACCTACTCATTCCAAAAATCAAAACCAAATATTTCCATAACGTTGCATTTTTCTTCTACAGAGTGTTCAAAATGACTCACTGTGATCACTTTAATCAAAGCTTTGTAGAAGAAAAAAAAATACTGAATCATAGGCATAAAACAAATTAAGAAAGTACTATATTGCATATACTAACTGACTTGCAATGAGGTAAGTGGCAGGGGATTGGATTACCCAGTTAATGTATGCACAATATAAATAACTATATAACCTGCATTCTGAAAATGTTAACACTTAAATATCTTTAGACTGTCAAATGTTTTTATATTTATTGGTGGAAAATGAAGATATTTTGTTATATTTGTTACTCACAAGAAACCAGCAATAATTTCCCATCTTGGCAGTCCATATATCTCACTAGTTTTACTTCATGATTATTTTATCTTGATTTAGGAGGCATGGTGATTAAATGTATTAATCTTATTTTAATTTTTTTTACAATTTTCTAATTCTATGTCAATAAGTTCTTCTCTCTTTTTGGCAACATGTAACATAATTTCTGCAGTTTCGAGTTCCAATTTAGCTCTTTTTAACTGTAATACGTATGACATATATCACGTGAATTTATTCATATGACTTGGCTTCACTCTGTTAGTTCCATATATATTTTTTAAAATAATTTCTTTTTTAAAAGATATGTTTAAATAAAAGTTCATTTTGTTCTGCCGAAACATTATTTCTACGCTTTCTTGTAAATGCCTCTGATGCTTCTGATGATAGCCATGATTCTGCTAGAATCGTTGTGTTTGTAAGTTTGGCTGAGTTCGCTGGTCCAGTTGTGCAGGGAAATAATTCCATAGAAGGAATTGCTACATTCCCTACTTCTTGTGAGAAGAGAACTGAAATACAACACAATATTATCAAATCTGTAATTATGCAATGTAGAATTTATTCTTCATTATGTTGTCAGAGCTCAGTGGACTTAACAGTCTTACATCATGTGAATATGATTTGTAGTATTTTATGAATTAAAATTTTAGGAGTTTTATTTCTATGCTGCTTATTTTTTGAAAATGTAAATCAAAATTCAGTGTCATCAATCTATTTTTAAATTTTTATAATAGATAAAATAAAATTCAAGTAAAATAATTATTAACTATTTAATACTAATTATTATTCCTTAATAATTAAAAGTTATGGTATTAGTACAATCAGTCCACTCCAAAGTAAAATGGTTTTATTAATTTTTACAATTTTAATACATAGTTTATGCAATGGGTCCAGGGCTAATATCTTACTGTTAAAATTAATATTTTGCCATTTTGTGTAACATTTTTAAAATTATTTGCCCTGAACCGATATTATAATAATTTAAATTTTAAATGTGTTAATGCTGACATAACTGCTGATATATTTTCTTGATACAGATTCATAAATCTGTTTATGTAAACATTAAGTTTTCATTATGGCAATGGGCGTTCAACCTACTCAAAAAAAAAAAAATTATTGCAATTTATTTAATTTAGCTTTTCAACTTTTCTGTTTGAGTAATCTTCCTTGTATTAGTTGTGAAACTTTTATTATACTTTGGAGTAGACTAATTGTAGCACTACCAAAGTTATTTTGTGAAAAATATTAACTTAATTTAAAATAATTTAAAAATAATAAATAACTGCTTAACTTCTAGTTCATATGATGTCATATCAAAGTCTACTATTCCTGGTACCTGGACCATTAAGTAAGGTATTATTTCCACTACTATAGGATCTAATTCCTTCGTGATTACTGAGAACAACCCCCTGTATCTCTCAATGCCTGGCATTCTTTGGTTAGGATCTCTCTTTGGTGGTATTTCATATTTGCCCTAAGCTTTCTAAGTTATTTTGGATCTCTCTAGAACAAATGATAGCCAAACAATAATTAAAATGTAATTATATAATTGTAATATGATACATGTAAGCTATTAAATGTAATACGATAAGTGAGCTTTATTTATCAAGTCCCCATATTTATTGCCCCATATCTGTACTCAGTGCTTGCCAAAAAATGGAGCACATTCTTCCAAAATAAGTCGAGAGTATGCCTCATTATTATCAATGTCTCAAAGCATTTCACTTTATTGAAAATGTGTTATTATAATTTGTTAATGTGTTAATATCTTTCCTATATTTTATAATATTTTCTCTCTTTGTTGGGGCATTATTTCCTTTTCCACATGTATGTTCATTTTTTCCCTTTATTTGTTTGTTTTTCATGTGTTAGCTACAATCATTCAATATGAACTTGTGATTTACTAATAATAAATCTAAAAATTGACTACATGTTTTAAACTGAAGTGCTAAATATTTCTAAAAACTTAAATATGCTTTATCTGTAACCTGTACTATAATTTTCTGTTAGGTTATATTGTTCTTTCCTACTCCTGCTTCCCCTCTTATTAGCATTACTAAAAACTCCAACTGTGCTCAACCTTGCAATACTTCAGGTAGTGAGCATTCCAGTCTTAATATGAGGAGTAAAAGAAGCATATAGAGTAGTCAAATAGAGTAATAATGTACATGCTTTTAAATTAAATCATGAATATTTCATTAAATAGTATTATTGAATGAAGATATACATTTTGGTTTAATTTTTTTTTCTTCACACAGCCTTCTTCTCTCTCTCTTTTTTTTTTTAATAATAATTTACTTCAACTGGTTTAGATGGAAAAATTCAGCTAGTTTAGTAATTAACGCATGTGTATATAATGAACAATGCAACTAAAATAGAAGCAGACAAAGGACAAAAACACTTAGATATACACAGATTATTTTTCACTATGTTTGAATATGTTTCAAACTTCTTGAATTCTCCAAAGGCAAAGAGACAAGTGAAGGTAGTAAAAATAAATCCTGAATATTGAAGGAAACAGGTTAAGCAAGCAACAAGAGTGAGAGAGAGAAACAATATAAATATATTAATATGTAAGATTTAAACCCAGTGTAGCTTCCATCTGTCTCTGAGTTCTTTCAGAGCTATGAGTCAGTAACACATCAATAAGTGTTAAATTAAATGCATCGCAGAAAACGTGTATGTGCACTTTATACAAAAATATGGCTGCCATCTCGTTATCTCTGAGTCAACTTTCTGTTAAAACCAAGTCTCCCTTGCTGGTTCCCAACATGCCCTGCCTCACTGATGATGTATTTAATTTAACATTTATTGATGCATTACCAACTCATAGATCTGAGATAGAGAGATGGCAGCTATATTATTGCATAAAGCATATATACCACCTGTTTAAATCTTACGTATCAATATATTTATGTTCTCTCTCTCTCTCGTTGCTTGTTTAATCTGTTTCCAAGCATTACATTACCTTCAATATTCAATATTTACTTTTACCACCTTCACTTGTCTTCAAGCATTGGAAGAATTCAAGAAGTTTGAAATATAGTGAGAGATAATCTGTATAACTCTTAAGTGTTTTATCCTTTTTCTGCTTCTTTAGCTATTTATATATATATATATATATATCTTACACACGCACATATATTTACATTTAATAATGAATTAATAAATTAATATTCATGAAAATATTTTTTTGTACAACTAACTCATTGTACTTGATCTTTATACTGATTCTTATCCATCTCTATTACTGAAGTTGAGCACTGTATCATTTGTAACTGCTGTATTTTGGCCATCTGTTTTAGTTTGAAATGGATAGAAGAGTCTTTCTCAGTAGTGCCAGAGCTGTGTGCAAAACTGCAAGATGTTCGAGAGGAAAATATGAGGCACTCGCAATATGTAACAGCAATGGAAAATCTAAAGCATATATTTACAGTGCCTGAAAGTGTTGAAAAAACTAAACAATGGATTAATGAGGGAAAACTTCTTCATGCTCATCAGGTAAAACAGAGTTCATTAATGATATTACTTAAAATTAAAATGTAAATTGGAACTTGCACAGTGAAGCTAATCATATAATTGATATCATTGTATGATTTAGTTCAACTATATACTCTTAATACTTCACTTATCATAATGTATGGAACTGGTTTCAAAACCATTTAATTCTCATCATCAGCCAGACTAAAATCCAACTGTCAGATCATTTGTTGAGCTATGAGAATGTGTATTCTGCTTTGATGGCAGTGTTATAAACTTATAGTTTATGTTTTCATCTCCGGCAGTGTCGAAGTTCATTAGACTGTCTTTGTATTTGTAGAAGAAGTTTTTCTTCCAGGTTGCTAATTCCGTAGGACCTCATACACAAGTATAAGCAAATAGAGAAATCAGCAGTAGCATATCATTTTTGGACCCAAAACCATGACATAATGAATGAAGCAAAATTATTAAAATCAGTATCAGGCAGTCAGTTTTTTCTGACACTTAAATTTCTAACTTTGACAACAATTAAATGCAAATAAAATTAAGAAAGAAATGAATTGTTGCTGAGAATTAGACTGTTCAACATTTCCTAGTGTTAGCCAGTATTCTTAGAAACACAATCAAACAGCACTCCAAAGATTATTATATGAGCTTATATGCTCTATGAATTCATTTACTTTATTTTATCTCTTAAGTGTATTTGCAAAGATTCAATTCTGTGCATTAATCACAAATGAAGATATTATACATTTATCATTAGAGCATCCTATTAAGCTAGATTAGGAACATCAGATCGAATAAAGATATATTTATAAATAAATTCTTAAAGGCTTAAATGTTTCTATGCTCAGTAAGAAATATTGAACTCTTTGAGTCTTCAACCAGAAGCCTCATAGAAAAGAGTAAAATGTTTGATTTCCTCTACAAAGTTTGACAATTATTTCAAATAAGATCAGCTTTGATATTATGGGTTTGAATTTCAGTCTATCCTACATAGTAGAAGAAATATAATTATTTTGTCCCCTAGTACATAGTCAATTTCTGCAATAAATAAGCCTTTTGCAGACAAATATCCAAATCTCTGATGCTGTACATTTTTAGCCATTTGGTAGTTATACCACAATTATAATAAAAAATAAACTAGAACATTCTCAAACATTATTTTATTTAAATAACATGAAGATTCATTTAAGAACTTTCGAAAAATAAGACATTTGTAAAAATTTTCTGTTACAACTTACACAGTGAAGCTTGTTAGTGAAGCATAAGTATTAGATGACAGATTAATTATAATTCACCATGAAGATTATTTGTAAGGTTAATTCTTCATAACATAATCTCTTCTGGGTTAAAATATTTAAAAAAATTTTAACTCAGAAGAAATAATTATGCTCTTTTCCTACTGTATCAGTAGTCTTTAAATGCTATTTGTATATCCTAATATGCATTGTATAAATCTTGATTTAATTGCAATCCTACTTAATCATTTGTTCTTAAGAACAAAAGAGAAACCAGTATAAACATTCATTATGAATGCATATGGAGACATTAGAAATTTGGGAAAAACATACAAATATTCACTGCTACTTTATTATTTTTCCTTTAAATTCCATTTCTGCATTTTTATCTGTAATTTTAATGCTGTTTGAGCCATTAATATATCACCTTAATCCTCAAGATTTTCTAAAGTTTGTTTCTTTGCATTTCAGAGTCTTACAGACTTAGAAAACTCACGAGATGACTTATTATATGAACTTCACAAGTTACCAAATCAAGCTCCAGCTGACAAGATAATGCTTAAAGCATACTTTGAAGATGTACAGTCCCTTTCAAATCTCTTGGAGGCACAGTTGCGACTGCTACTGAGCAGGACCCTCAATACAGTAAGGAAGGAACCCACTGTAATTGTGACTGCTCTCCGTATTATTGAGCGAGAGGAGAAAATGGACATCTTTGCATTACAGGTACACAATCCACTGCTGCCACAATTTCCAATATATATTTAAACTTTCAATTATGTTAGTAACTAATTCTGTTTTCTGGTACCCCAGCAATGTAAGTCTAAAAATACTGCATCTGTTCTACATATAATAAAAATGAAAAATAAAGTAAATTTTGGAACAATCTAACTAAAATAACAAGAACTAGAAAAACAGAAATGTGTATAAAAAATTAATTCATAAGATTTAAACCTAGTGGTGTACATGCTTTATGCAAAAATATAGCTGCCATCTTTCTATCTCTTAGTAACTTTCAGGACTGTTAGTCGGTAATGCAGCAGTAAGTGTTAAATTAACAGCATCATCAAAATCCTTACATTGAGACAGAGCATGCTGGGCAGTCAACAAGGGAGACCGGATTTTAACAGAATGCCTAATTGTTCATATAATGCAAAACAACAGTAGAAGCTAGTCCATTGCCCGATGGCCTTTTAAACCTTGCACTAACTGTCCCCGGATACCCAATAAATGGATCTAGGTATTTAAATCAGCCATTTTTAAATTTCTGCATTACAGAATAAACATTTATATTGTGCTTATTTTTTATCATATTTTAATGAAACAAAATATGAATTAAAGGGCATTAAATGCAGCATGAGCCAACTACATCTAGTTATACTGTACTTATTTGCAAAATGCAAAAAATAAATCTTTCAATTTTTAAGTATATTTTAAGTGTCTTTGATTGCAATTTGTGGAACTAAAAAAGTTCTCTACTTTTTTCTCTCAAATGCTACCATTATTCAACACTTGTGTTTAGCATTGCAAGCTCTAGCTCTCTGTTCATAGCTGACCCAGCCCATAGCATGTAATAAATCTTTTAAGGGGAAAAATGTATACATAATGCAAACCAGCTGCACATACACATTCTTATTGTTTGTCCTGTACCAAAGAAAGTGGGTTTATATATATATAAAATTATAAAAGCAGAAAAGGATGAAACACTAAGAAAAAGTCACAGGGTTGTAATTGCTATATTTCAAACTACTTGAACTACTTAAACTATTTGACTTGGTCCTTTTGCCATAGAAGAACTCAAGTAGTTCGAAATGTAGCAATTACTCTGTGACTTTTTCGTAGTGTTTTATCATTTTCTGATTTTATAATTATTGTTAATTAGTTATATTGTTAATAGTGTTACATTATTTTTCATTTATCTCTAGACACACACACACACGTGCGCGCGCTGGTCCTGGTGGTGTAATGGTTACCATACTTGCCTCCTACACCCAAGATCGTGGGTTCGAACCCGGCCAGGACCGATGGATTTTTTAGGACGTAAAAATCCTAAGTATGGCTTCCTTCGGAAGGGAAGTAAAGCCGTGGGTCCCATGTCGTACATTTACGGCACGATAAAGAACCTCAAGCCTGAAAGAGAGGCCTCTGAGCAAAATTTGTTGGCCATTTCACGCCCCGAGTTGAATGGGACGCTCATAACCTGAGATGTTAAAGAGCATCCATAAATAAATCAATCAATCGACACACACACACACATCTGTATGGGTTTAGATGAGGTTGAAACTATATATGATTGCATTTGCATGACACAAAAGAAAATAAGCTTAGCTTCTGGTGCTTAGATCAGCCAAACAATTTTCAACTTCTGAGATACAAAGATAAATATGTAACTTGATACTAGACTCTGTTCTTGGCACTACATGTTTGGGTTTGTTTATTGAGAATGTTTTCATTTCAGCTAAATACTAATAAGGAAAGGTTCACTTTGTAAGGAATTATAAAGTTACAAACTTTTTATTCCCAGTTTGAATCATGGTGGTATAGCTCTAGCTTATTCAGGAAGAGTTCAGCTTCTGAAATAACTTCAGAGAACATTGCAAAACTTTTTATGTGTCAGTGATTTGGATATTTACAGGGAGTTTTCGGATTTTGAAACTAGTATTGAGGATGTGGGCAGCAGTGAAGATGAAAGTGAATTTGTTCCAATAGGTATCAGTACAGAGACAGGGTTATGGAGTTTTGAGAAGCATTGCGACACAAAAAGAGACACATTTTTCAGAGTACGACCCAGCTCACAAGTGACAGCCTACCAAGTGATTTTTTTTACCAAGTTTTTTTACTGCAGATCTACTAGCTCTCATAGTTGCTGAAACAAATATATCCAGGGTGCCAAAAAAATGTATACACTTTCACAGTAGATATCTATTTAATATATTCAAAGTTGGATCGAAAAACAACAGTAATGTGTAATTTTTTTCTATAAACAGATGTGACTCATATACATTATGATAGCATTGCTATGTGACAGATAAATCAACAATGAACAAATGAAGCCAAGATTATTGTAAATCAAGAATGAACGAATGAACAAACAAAGGTTATCATATGAAGTTCTGCCAATAGATGTGACTCACATTATGTTATGCTAGCATTGCTACAATAAAGCCTGGATTGTTGTTTGAACAGCTGAAAGCAATTTTGAAGTGGCATTGGAAAACCGAGAATTGTTGAAGTTCAAAGGTAATAGGAACGTGTGTACAGAATAGAACCACCAATGCGGGTAACAATTGCACACATTCAAGACAAATTTGAGATTCATGGTACCGTATACCATAGAAAACCAGCTACACTAGCAGCACTTCAGGAGGAAATTGAAACGGCATGTGCTGCAATCGCTGAGGACACTTTTGCAAACATTGCTCAATCAGTAGTTCAACGTGCTCAGAAGTGTATCGATGCCGTTGGTGGGCATTTTGAGCAACTGTTGTAACTGTAAAAGTCTAAGATGATTAGTGCTCATCATTTTCTCTTTGTGTGAATTCAGTTTTGTTATGTTAACAAAGTTTTTTCTTTGCTTGAAGTGTGTATACATTTTTTGGCACCCTCTGTATATGAGCGTAAAGTGCACAAAGATCTGATCTCAAAAGCCAAATCAGGACTTAAAAGTAGGATACAGAAGTGGTCAGATGTAACACAGAATGAGATTTACATGCTACTTTGCATGTTTATTCTCATGTTATTTGAAAACCTATATTGGACATGTATTGGTCTACAGATTATGTGCTAGCAATTCCATTTTGTAGAAAATGCATGTCAAACAAAGGTTTTCATCTATATTGTGGTTTCCTCATTTTACCAACACAGATAATGTAAATGATAAATTGAACAAAATTAAGCTTATTTTTTATTACCCTATTTTAAAATTCAAAGAAAATTACATTCCTGGTGGGAAGGTCACTGTTGATAAAAGCTTGATGCTGTGGAAGGGTGCTTCTTGAGTTGGAAAAAAATTATCAAAACAAAAAGGGCCAGATTTGGCATAAAATGTTTTGATCTTTGTGAAAGTAAATCAGGGTATGTCTACAATAGCTATATTTACATTGGCAAAGGGACTGACAACACAGAACAAAAAGACTTGGGGTTATCTGAACTCCACATTATTTATTTTTTAATATAAAAGAATGATAAATGCCATTGGAACAGTAAGTTTAAATTGTGTTGCATTGCCAAAGGATATGATTTTTTTTTATCTTGTTTTGCAGACTCTAAAGAGAGAGGAAATGGAGGTGCACTAGCTTCCACCTTTGACCTACATTGCTTAACATGATCGAAGGGTAGTTACTGCTTTATCTAATTGCAGTTCCAAAATTTTGATAGACAGTACAGGAAAGAAAGCTAGATGTCAAAACCAAAATGACAACTTTCAAGTCTGATATTATACATGAATACAATATGTGTATGGATGGGGTTGGTTTCATGGATCATGTGTTGCATGGATATTCTTCTTTACAAAAAACTGTAAAGTGGTACTAAAAGCTATTTTTTTACATGTTAGATATCACAATATGCAATTACTTGGTAATTTGGAGAGCTCTAAACCCATAAAAAATGTCTTATCTGGATTTCTGCACATCAATTGCTTGCAGTCTAATTGCAAGCCACCAAATTCAAAGGCCTGTACACACAGGGAGTAGAAAGTCTAAAACTCCTGCCACCCCCTAATTGATGGAAAAGCACTTTCCTAAGGATACCATCTAAAGAAATACAGTTACATCTGTTTCGGAAATGTGTGGTATGCTGCATAAGGGGCACATGCAAGGAAACCAAGTGTTTTGTGGTGGCTGCGGAGATGTACCCTTATGTCACTATCTATGCTTCCAGATGTAGCTTTTAAAGGCAAGGGTTGAGCTATTTTATAGAATTTACTTAAGAAGTTTATTTTATAAAGAAATATTAAAACATTTACAGGTTGAAAATCATTTATTTTATAGTGCTTGCTGGGCATTTATACATGTTCCTATTGCCCAGGCCCATTTTATTTGGACATCTATATAATCTGGGAAAAGGTTAAATCAGTATAAAATGCTTTATAAAACTTACACAATAACGTACATAGAACATTTTTGAGGAACAGGTAGCAAATGAAGTAATCTTAAATTCTCAGGATGAATTGGCTCTTTGGAATGAAAAACATGGCATAATTAATACACAGCTTTACATTTCGGACATTGGCAAGAATACGAACCTGCACCAGACAGAGTAATTTGGAAGCAGATAGGGTGCGGAAAAATGTTTTTTTAAGGTTAAGGGGTGCTCTGAAAGTAAGGTTATAAAATTTATAAAAATCACTTAAAGATGAATGCATTAATAAAGTATCATGACATCTTTCAAAATAGGTTTGAAGCTCTCAATTCCAATGTATTTTAATTTTTGATTAAATATTAGACATATAGCTAAGATAAAACTGTTTTTGTATTTCATTTTGACTTAAATATATTGAAAAAAGAGCTATATGTCAATAATTATTACTTTCCAAACTTTTTTCACTATTAGGGAGAAGAAAATATTTTTTCTTTTTTTTTCTAAATTCTGATATGTCCTTCACTAGTTTCTCTTTTCAAACGCTTACCTTCATAAGTGGTCAAGGTCGTTAAGGAGTGGACTTGTGAGCTGGAGGCCTGGGGTTTGAATCCTGTCCTTCTGACTGAGGTTTTTTCCAGGTTTTCCTCAGTCCTAATAAATGGCAAATGCCATGGAGAAACCCTAAACTTAGGCCTGGAATGATTCATTCCTTAAAAATAAATCCTTTCCCAATATATCATTTCATCTCATGTGTCGTCATTGTCCATTGCCTGTGGTGCCTCTGTAGCAAAAACAGGCGTTAAACACCATTCATTATTTTCGAATGCCAGCAGTTCAATCAGCCATCATTGACACATCCCAATGGCCTTCATATTGGGTTTCCATTGTTTTAATGTCTTTATGAAACAGCTCACCTTGTTCTTGCTCATTTTACCAAGATTTGAAGGAAAGTAATCAATATGACTTTTGGGAAAATGTACTTTAACACGATTCTACACCCTGATTTCTAATATATTGTAACATTTCATCCACAATTTCTTTATAGTTCTCAGATTTGTTGTTTCTAAGAAAGTTTTCTGTCACTTTTTTGTATGCCAACCATGCTGACTACTCTAACTTGAACAACGAAAGGTCTCGTCCTGCATAAGCTTATGAATCTCGGATCCATTGAAAATACCTGTTGCTATCTTAACTTCAGTTTTCTATGGGAACTTAGTAAAAAGAAAGTTGAAACAATCACTATCCTTATTCAGAGCAGTAACAAATTAATTCATCAGGCCTAACTTAATATGGAGTGGTGGAAGAAGGATGTTAGAAAGAGAAACCAATAGTTCATACTTCACATTTTTTCTCCAGGAACTAAATTGCTCCTTTGTGGCCAATTTCTTCTGGTCCAATGCTTACTGTCCCATACACAAAGTGAACTGTATTATTTTCTTTAAATCTCTCAGAGTATTTATTTTATGTATCTGATCAATGAACAAATAATAAACATTTTTATTTTCTATAACACCAATTTCTGAAAAACTTTAGCCTGATGAAGCAAAACTAAGGCTGGTTTGAAAGATTCAATTTTATAAGTTGTGTTACACTCAATCCTTCTTGGCGCATTATACTGTGTGTAAAAAGGTATAAGTATGGGCTCACAATTTTTTTATCAATGCCTAGTTTTTTTTCAGGCAGTGCATTTAATGTAATTCTGAGCAAGATAGGTTAAAATGTGATATTATGTTACCTTATACCAAGTTTTCACTGGCAGTTAGCTACATCAAGCCACTTAAAGTAAGATGCCAGAAGAAATAGGGCTAACACTGCTCTTGGTTATTGAAACTTCTTTTGTATATAATGAGTGAAATAAATAAATGTATATATAAAATATAAAAAATAGGTTCAAATATTTCTAAGGCTTCCCAGAAATTATTTATGTAGTACAAAATATTAAATATAATTTTATGTATCTAATAGTTTACAGCACTATAAATGGCATGAACATCTCCTGGAATACATTTCCTTCCATGTTTCTCTCTACTCCAGATTTGAATTGGTCTACATATTTTTATTCTCTATTATTCTCAGCATTCAAAGCAATGCCTTCCTCTCTTCCTCTTTCCAGTTGCAGGAACATTCATTTAATTGCCTTACTTGTTTGCAAACAAAGGAATACAAAGGATGCAGAAAAACAAATTTCAGCACCATGTAACATGCTTGTAAGCTTAACTTAGTCCAGGTTTATTTATCATAAATGAATACTGAAACGTTAATCTGACTTAAGTCAAGTTTAATTTAGTACAGAGACAGTCTGGTTTAATGTCAAATCTATCAATACAACCAAAGGATCTAGCTTCCAAATGAAACATTTCTAAATATGCATTCCTATATGAAAAAATTGTTCATATTGATCATCTCTCTCTTTCATGAAAGTATGTAATATAGTCATAGGTACATTCTGTGTACTATTGGTAATTGCAATGTATTATATGTTATGTCTTTCAATGTTTATGTTGTGTTTTGTTCTGATTCAGAATTAAAAATAATGAATATCTTTTATCTTTTCTCAAAATTATCTCTATAGTGCTTACCATTTTTATTCCTAAACTCTTCATTATATAAACTGATACATTTTTTATATATTTATACTTCTGGTATAATATATGTAGGTGTATTATATGCCTACAAGAGTAGGTCCATAAGTTTCCGGCCTTGCCGATAAGGATTATCGCCTTCACAAAAGCCTTATCTGGTGTCATACCTTATCTCTTAAGTAAATAATTGCAGCTGTAACTTCCACTCTACTGTATTCAATTGTTCAGATATAGTTGCATAAAGAAGGCTATGTGTAGAAGATTGTGGCAAGTTCAAAATGGAGTATCGAGCTGTTGTTAAGTTCTTCACAAAAGAAGGACTTCAAATTAAATTAAACAGTGATTGGATGGTGTATATGGGGAAGCATTCCCCCTCATATTCTACCGTAAAAGAATGGGCCAAACTTTTTCGAATGAGTCGAGAAAGCATTGAAGATGAAGAGCATGCAGGTCGGCCTTTGAGGTGCTCACTCCTGAAAACATCGCTCTTGTGGAAGGAAAAGTTATGCAAGATTGGCACTTCAAAGTTACATCAGGTCATCAGCATCCCATTCAAATCGGCATGAAACGGCTGATAAATTTTGCTCAGAGTCCTCTTTTTTCAGGCTTGAGATTCTTTATCATGCCGTAAATGTACAACACAGGACTCACTGCTTTACTTCACTTCTGAAGGAAGCCATACTTAGGACTTTTACACCCGAAAAAGATTCATTGGCCCTGGCCGAGATCGAACTGCGATCTTAGGTTTAGGAGGCAAGTATGGTAACCACTAAACCAACAGGACCAACAAAGGGCCCTTTCTAAAACAATAGTCCTTCGAATTATTCATGAACATTTAAACATGAATACGTTTAGTGCAAGTGGGTGCCTAGACTTCTTTCCTCAGTCCAAAAGCAGCAATGAGTCATCTGTTGTCAGACATTTTTGGAGCTCTGCCATGGCAACAAGAGTGAAGTTCTGCAAACCATTGTTACAGCAGATGAAACTATGGTCCTCTATTATGATCCCTTGTCCAAAAGAGAATCAATGGAGTGGCGTAAACCTGGCATAGCACCACCTCTAAAGGTCAGGGTTACTTAGTCAACCAAGATGATCATGGCCACAATCTTTTGGGATTGTGAAGGGATGCTCTTCATTGACTTCAAGGAGAGGAACACCACAGTAAATGGGGAGTACTATGCTGGCCTACTGCACAGACTATGTGCTTCCATCAAAGAGAAAAGGCAAGGAAATTGAGTGGTGGAATGCACCTTCTTCAAGACACTGCGCCTATGCACGCAGCTCTTGTTACAAAGGAAGCTGTGAAGAAATGTGGCTTCAAGAAGATTGACCATACACCATACAGCACAGATCTAGCTCCCAGTGACTATTTCCTCTTCTCAAAACTTAAGAAGGACCTTCCAGGAAGAAAATTTAAGTGTGACGAGAAAGTGATGGATGCTGTTTATGCCCATTTTGCAGCCAATACGACTATTTGGGGGAAGGGATAGAAATGTTAATTCGAAGATGTGAGAAGTGTATAGCAATAAAGGGTAACTATAATGAAAAGTGAAATATAGTTTTTTTCTTTATCATACCTAGAAAATGGTTAGGCTGAAAACTTATGGACCTCCCTCGTATATATTATATACTATAATAACATTTTAAGAATGAATTCTGGTCTAATTTTGCAGTTTATTTTTACTGTTGTTATAAATAATAATGGGATAATCAGATTGTTGTACTTTAGGTGAAATTTTGATTTTCCAAAGTATTCACAATATCTGACTTATTATGGGTAACATCTTAATAATAAAGAGAGAGAAAAAATTTCTTGGAGAACTTCATTGTTACCAAAAGCATACATAAACAAATAAAGAGGTTCTTGGAACTGAAAAGAGAAACACAAGTTACCGAGATGCTATTGAGACTAATAGATGATAAAATATCTCTTCTAGTTCTTTATGAGCCATTTTATTTTAGGAAGGTTAAATGTTTCTATAGTTCTTTAGCTAAATTATTAGGTGTACAGTATCATTGTACAGTTGGAAAGATGCATATGATTTATATTGCTGTATTAGTTTAATGCTGTAGGAAGTAGATGTAATATCAAGATAAGGGAGTTTACATTACCATATTAAATATATTTGGCCAATTCATAGTTTTTTATCCCTACATTTTCAAATATATAAGTAATATAAACAAAATGTTTATGAAACTACTTTTTATAATCTCCAAGAGGCTAACATTTGGCTTAATCTTTGTATGTATAGTTTCCATTAAACCATTTTGGCTTCATGTTGAAGGTTCTAATGAAAATGAATGGAGAAAAAATAATACTCCTATAATGAGTATCATATATTATTTGAAATTTATATAATTTGCTTTAGCGCCAACGTCAAGGTGGTTTCCTGCCTCCAGGACGACCAAAGAAATGGAGAGAAAAGGCACTGGAAGTTCTGGAAAAAGCTGTTGCTCAGAGAATAGAAGGAACACATATAGATGAGCGAGAAGACAATAAAATGTGGCTGGTTCGCTATCTTGAGGTATGTTCTTTAAAATATGCTATACATGCTAAGACAGTTGCTGTCCACTAAAGGAGAAAGATTCGTAATAAGATTTAACAATCATAGAATGTAGTAGCTGCAGATTCCAGGATAATGATCAACATTGTTAAGATATGATTTAAAGAGCAAACACCAGACCGAGCAGTTAAACTTTGCCTCCCACCAATGTGGCCCAGATTTGATCACATTGGCCATAAATGGGGATTTATGCTGAACAAAACAGGTTTTCTCTGAGTATATTGGTTTCCTCTTCCACGCGTTCCATCATTGCTCCACCATCATTCAGCATAATGTAATCCACCAATTCATCTGGGCACATGTCACAAATAGACTGTGTTCAGCCTATTGCTTCCCATGTGAAGAAATCAAATGCACTGATCAGGCAAATGCGTTAGCATTAGAATGCACACTAATTATAAAAGTTTTAAGACTCTATTAACAATACAGAACACTTAAAGCGATTGAAGAGTGGGTTTTTTATTCAAAGTTTACAATTTTGCTTTTTGATTTTATTTGATTTTTTTTGTTTCTCTCTCTGACATTTTCATTAAACATACCTTTTTCTAAATTTCCAATTTCCCATTCTTGGCCCATTAAATTGTAATTGAAATTTGCTCTAATACAGTAGATATTCTGTTAGTAAAGCTAAATCAAAACTGCATCAGATAAAAGAAATCTGAATCTATAGCTTGTAATTTAGACTTAGATCTTACAGGCCAAAGTTCTAACTACCGTCCTAAAAGATTTGGAATAAAAAATGGGAAATTTAGATGGGGAAATATTAATTAGGAAGATTTTAACTGTAAAAGGAGAGAAGGATATAAAAATGACAGGGAACTATTTAGGTAAAGTTAGAGAGAAATGGATAAGAGTAACAAAGAGAATGATGGAAGGAATTGTAGAAATAAATGTAACCTTAGAAGTATAATACTTTATGTATATTATAGTGTATTTAGGGAAGTTGAGTGAGAAATAATAAAGAATGATCAGATAGTCAATGATTGATAAATGGAATAAGGGAGGGATTATGAGTAAATTAGCGTTAGAAACAGGATTATTATATACCAATAACCTGGGTTTTAGTGTGTATATAGTCCTAAGCAAATAAGTAACTCACAAGCATAGGATAATAGTTGGATGAAGTGTTCAGAATAAAAACATTGTAATAAAGTCATAATGATATGTATTAATGTTATATTGTTAGTTAGTATTATGGAATTGATGAAGACATAGGATCTTATTGTAATATTTAAAATTGTATGTTGATGTAAAGAGAAATAAATTCAAATTCAATCTACTATCCGTCCATGCTTTTAGTTGATCATACTGTAGGGGTTGACCAGAAATTTTTGTTAATATAAACATCCTGTAGGTATTTCCATATTAATTCAATTTGAAATCAAACACAGGGAAACGTGCATTTAATATCTCTTCTGAATGGAAATATTTCAAACACTGTTAATAGTTTCACTTACTTGATAGATTTTTTTTTATATTGTTTTAATGTTGTTTAATGCCCATTTTTATTACTGAGGCACCACAGGCAGTGAACACTGATGATACATGAGATGAAATGATATATTGGGAAAGGATTTTTTTTAAGGAAGGAAATGTACCAGATACCAGTTAAGGGTATCTCCCTGACATTCACCATTTATGAGGACTGAGGAAAACCTGGAAAAAATCTCAGTCAAGAAGGATGATCCTGGCAGGATTCGAACCCCAGACCTCCTGCTCACGGGTCAGCGCCGTAACGACCTTGGCCACCCATCTCGGTCTTACATGAAAGGTAACCATAAAGAGTGAAGAGTGTTTTAAATATTTTGTCTCTGAAGAGATTATCTTGTAGGTAGTTTGCAAAGTGAATTAAAAAGGAAAAATTTGAAACACAACTGGGAATTAAATTACAAAACTTTGTCATGATTTGTAGTTACTAATACTGTCTTACAAACTATAGGCTCATATCTCATTGTGTGGGAGATCTCTTTCTTAATAAGAAAAAGCTTACTGGTTCAGCGCTTTTTCAGTTTCATTTTGTTGAATTATGTGCACATGAACTGAAGCATTTTATCCTTGTAATATACAATTTTGGCATGCTTTGCTAGTTTTTTCCTGTGCTTCTGGTAGTTTTTCTATACTTAATGAAAGGCACATCAATTAACACTCTGCCTGTTTTTTGTAGAGTTCAATATTATGTTTTAAACCCATCCAATCCAATGATTTGCAATAAGTCCCATCCCATTTTGGTCAAATTATACTTACACTTCAATTTTTGCTGGTACCTATCTTGTGTTCTACACTTTTTTTCAGAACAATGACTTAACGATGGGACAGAAAAAATATATTTTTTATTCAAAGACTGAGGAAGAGTAACTGAAGAATTAGTAAACAATTCATCATCACTAGCATTTCTTTCATTAGAGGAGTTTTCTGCAATATGCTGTCTTTTATTAGAAAAGAAAGAAAATAATATTTGTTATTTAGACATTTTATTTCTGTAACACTTCTTTTGATAAGACCCCACAAGCATATCATCCTTTAACAGTGAACTGTTGACTGACTAACAGTTAAAACAGTTACAGTGGCCAGAAGTTAAAATTTGTATAATATTGAAAGTTTATTACATTATACCAATCCTGATACTTTACATGTATCCATTGCTGAGTTTCATATGGAATTTTACTGTATATCGCAAGTTAGCAGTTATCAAAATGGACAATAATTTAAATTCATTCATTATTTTGACTTTTATTTATAAATATTATATATATTTACAAATAGATTTAAAATTTTGGGGGGAAAACTTTTTAATTTCCAGGGGCAAATTTTCTCCTAAGGCCCTAACTTCATCACTGGTTTGTATGTTTTAAAATATAATTTAATTTAAGTTTAATACTAATAATTTATATATATTGATTAATTTAAATATGACAGCATTGAAAAGTTAAATTGGTAGGAAAAATATGAATGTCTAATAAGGGACAGGTAGTTGGGTTATACAAGGTTGCTCTGTTCTGTCACAAAGAAATTTTTAACTGTATATTAACTTCAAGATATTCATAGGCTAGTTTGAATTGTGGTAAAAAAAACTAAATGTCCAACATACACATATCGTATAACTTTGAGAAATACAGCCCAGTAGGCCGATTTAAAATAAGTAGTGCACCTATATTATCATAAGAATTATTTTAAAGATATCAAAATATATATTGATTCATCTCCAACAAAAAGTATACCCAGTGCATTTTCCAAAATAAGACAAATAAAACAATATTGGCAATATTATGTGCTTTGTATGTAACATTGATTAATAGCTGATAAATGTATTTCTTCTTTAATATTGCAGCTAACAAGGCAGTTGATTCTAGAAGATCTGCGAGTAGTGAAGACACTATGTGTTCCATGTTTTCCTCCTCATTATGACATCATGAATAAATTTGTCAACATGTATCATACTAGCCTCTCCCGTCATGTGAGTAATCACTGAATGTGCTTGAAAGCACACAACAAACTAAGAACATCTAATTTAATAAGAAAATTTCTTTGTTCAGACTATACTAATTTAGTTTTAATAGAAGAATAAGTTTCAAAAAACTTCATGCCCATCTTTTACAAGATACTGACAATCCTGCCAACTAAGATTCTTAGGTACTGTAAAATGGAATTAATACATATACTAGTACACCTAATAAATTATTCATTTGATACAATGCACCAGGATACAGAGTAACATTGGTAATATTATCAAAACATTTTCATCACTCTGTGACACTGTAAAGTGAGGAGTGTAAACGATATCCCTCAGTTTGAGAATTGCAAAGTAATTTCATATACAGATGATACATCACAACTATTTTGGGATAAGATAGTAGAGAGTGTAAAACATTTAATAGCAGACTCCTCAATGGTCAGTCTGAAATAACTTGAAAATAAATCTAAACAAGACAACAATTCTACACTTCCAGCATTACAACAATAAGAGTAATAATTCTGAAATAGTGTCAAATGGAAATTTGATAGAAGCAACTTATTGTGTTAATTTCTTGGGATTACACCTTGATAGGAATCTGACATATAATATCATGTAGATCATATATGCAAGAAAATAAGTGGGATTATATTTGTTAAGGGTACTTTCAAAATATCTGGATACTGCTCTACTAAAAATGGCATATTAGGGTATAATTTATCCTCACTTACAGTATGGCATAGAACTCTGGGGTAGGACAGCTATTGGTAACCTAAATTGATTGCTAATTTTACAAAAACAAAGTATAAGAATTATTTACAGACTTAGCCAAAGAACTTCATGTCGAAAAGTCTTTAGGGAAAATAACCTGTTAACAGTAATCTCGCTATATATATAAACTAATCCTATTAATTGTAAATAGCAATAAGCATGCTGGCAGTAGTAACCAATATCACACCTATGACACACCAGGAAAAGCTAATTTACATCTAGTCACCATAAACAAAACAAAACAAATCTTAAATAAAAAAGCATCAAAATGTGATCCATTTATCAAAGGTGTAATTGTGTACAACAAACTACCAGAGACTCTAAAAATAACAAAACGGAAGAAATTTAAGAGAGATGTAAAGATATCCTTTACTGAGAAATGCGTAAACAGAGTGGATGAATTGTAGATAATTGTAGAAAAAATGTGTAATTTTCCTTTATTGTTGTAAATGTGTACTAAAATGATCTAAGAATAAGTTGCTGTATATCTACTGATTCTGTTAAACTTTTGCTTTACTTTACAATTGTATATGGATTTTTTAAACTAGTGTTCTTACACTTTGACAATGTCTGAAACTTGTTTGTACACGAGTCCATTGACAGACTTAATAGTGACCCATAGCTGTGAAGAAGATATAAACAATAATAAATCATATTTTAGTAAAATCATCTCTACTACAAATACTATAATTACCTCTACTACATCTACTATAATTATTCAACCATCAATCAGTAAATCAATTGTAATCACTCACACATAATTAATCAAAATCTCTCTATCCATATTATCAGGTAGTGAATTTTTAAGCCTGTAAAATTTCACAGCGAAGTAGTAGTTATTTGAAGCTCCAGTCCAGTGCATTCCATGGTAGAATGCACAAGATTCTTAATGATGTAATTTGTTAGCCTTGATTCCTAAGGTATTTCTTGTCTTAGCTTCTGATCATCATTCAGTGTGGCTTTGGCTTATATTTACTTATTTAGCCTCTAATTTGCAATCATCTGTTGCATTTGGTACATATATTTGGTTAAATATCATGGTTTGTTGTTATAGCACTGTACTGTCATTCATTTTGACTGCATTGGTGTTTTATTCATGAAATGTTCTGTATCTCCATTATCAAAAGAATTGTACTCCTTTGATGTATGCAAATGTTTATGTTTCTAGTTGCTGGAAGTGATACAGAATGGACTGGAGGGCAATGAATATGTATCCATGCTTGGATGGATCATGAACACTTATGCAGGACCAGATCTGATGCAACATCCTGAGCTAAATATAGACACATCCTCCATTGGTCCTTTGTTAAATAATGTTGTAATTGATAAATTGCAGCAGCAGTACTTACAGGTAAGTTCACTATACAACTTTTAATTCATAATACTGAAAATTATTAAAGTACAGCATAGGTTAAAAAAAGAACAAATTGTGCAAGAATTGTACCATGCAGGCTATGGCTAGACGAGTATGGATAAATAAGTGGCCTAATCATCTCTAACTCCCATAAGAGTATGTGTTTCAGTCATCTTACTTGATTGTCATACTATTAATTCCAAAAACATTTGTGTTATACTGTTGAATGATGCCTTCTTCCTGTGCTGCTGTTCTTCTTTTTGCATTAGAAGATCTTGGTCAGACAGAAAATGCACAGTTTTGAGACTATGTCAGTTATAGTTATGGCACTTTTGCAGAGTATGGCACTCAAACTCAGTGGCCAATGATGATCATTTGCCAGCAGAGGAAAAGGTTGTCATTGGTTAAAACAGAAATTGCAATATCAAATGTAGGCCTCATTAATTATACCCTTTTAACACGTGAAATTTAAAATAAGAATTTCTTGTTTTATTTTGCTATTCACTATTTAAATTATTAATTGTAATGCATTTATTATAACAGTGTTGACATAAACTGTATAAAGCGTACAGTTAACCTGTCAGTTAAGAATGAATTATAAGAATTATAGGGCTTAGAGGGCTTTTTGCCATATTCAATTTAGAACAAAACCTTTGGTAGTTTAACATTTCTCAGCTCTAAATTGGTTCCATGAGAATGACTGTGGAGTAGTGTTTAACGCCCGTTTTTACTACTGAGGCACCACAGGCGGTGGACACTGATGATACATGAAATGAAATGATAAATTGGGAAAGGATATTTTTTTTTTTTTTTAAGGTAGGAAGCGTTCCAGGCCTAAGTTTAGGTACCTCCCCGGCATTTGCCAGTTATGAAGACTGAGGAAAACCTGGAAAAAACCCCAGTCAGGGAGGACGGTCCTGGCGGGATTCGAACCGCAGACCTCCCGCTCACGAATCCGTGCCTTAACGACCTCGGCCACCCGTGGCGGTGAGAATGACTGTGACAACCAGAAACCTATAGTTTTAAATTTCACATAGTTTGAAAGAGAATCCTATTTCACAAGCCTTGGTGTGTGAAAACAAGAGATAAACTAAATAAGCTAAATGATATGCCTTTCATTATTTCAATTTAGTTCTTTTATAAACATTCTCAGATGTGGATTCATTTAGCATTAGATCTTCATCTGCTTCTAAAACAGAAATAAATAAATTAAGTATTAAGTCAGAGTAAATGAAGGTATGAAGAGGCAAAAAATTATACTTTACAGTGAATGAGGAAAGCACTTACAAGTGCAAGTGCTATACAGCACACAATTAAATATAGAATAATTAAAGAATTGCCAGAACTTTCACCAGCTCTTCAACACTAAATAAAATTAACACCACTTTACTAGCATTACATCTATCATTAATAGTAATTTAGGATATAACATGTCCAAAGAACCACAAACATTATGGACTGTAGCAAAATCTTGTTTTAAGTGTGCATATTGTCTCTAATTATTGGGTAATTATTTTAAAAAGTGCAAGTATTTGTATGCAAAATTTTTCTAAACTGAAGAAGGAGGAGGAGATTTTGGCTTGTGAAAGGATCATATTCAGAGTATTCTTTTTTGACTCCAGTTAAATTCAATTTTTTTTTCCCTCCCAATTCTTTCCAAAGAACAAACAGCAGTCTTAATTGAAGCAAGAAGGTTGCACATCCTTCCAGTACTCTGAATTCAAATACAGAACTGTACACTCATGTTCCTATATTTTTTGGTTTTGGGTGATATCAACATTGGAGAAGAAAGAATGGATGAGATAGTTCAATCAAACAGTTCAATACAGTGGAGATTTTGGCATTATCTGTGTGATTGTTTGAGGAAAATAGCATCTAATAGAAGCAGAAAAGTTCATCATGATGAAATCATACCTTAACTAGAGACTCTGTCATACATTTTTTGTAGAACAGTCCAAGTTTTGTGAGTCTCCTTTTGCAAATAGCCCACAAGTTTTCTATTGGATTAATATCAGGGAAAGTTCTCTAGCCACTTTAACACATGAATATTGATATCACTGAAGAATTGCTTCACTTTCTTTGAAGTATGGTAAAGAGCCAATCATTCTGGAAAATTCCATCAAATCTGGAAACCTCTTCTGCAGCTCTCCAACACCAGTATTTGGATGTGCTGGTCAGATTTCATGATCCCATCGACTGGTACTAAATATCCCGATCCTTCATGCATGAAACACCCTCAAAGCATCTTCTTTACAGGGTGTTTTATGGTATATTACAAATGTGCTGAAGTTGTTACCTCTTTTTTTCACTTGGCGCACATTGAACCCTCTCCGCCTGCACTTCAAGGTAACACTTATCAGAGAGAGGAACTTTGTTCGAGTGTTCCATTGTCCAATCCTGGTGACTATGTGCCCACAAGAGATGTTTCCTGCACACTTCTCCTTTTAGAAAATGTTTCTTTACAGGTTTTTGGGTTTTCCTTCCAACAGCTAGAAGTCTACAACGAATATTAGATACTTGCAGATTCATTTTCCTTTCCCCCAATTTGTGACCCAAGTTCACAGCAGTGGCCTCCTGCTTGATTTGCTTCTTCTGAGGAAAAAACGTTTATCAGATGGGATTGTTTAGTTTTTCCTGCCAGTTTCCCTTTTTCTTCGGTGAAATGGAGCATGAGTGATGTGCTGCTGAATAATTCTATTTATAGTGCCTACACTGACACCAAATTTAGTAGCTAACTCTCTTTATGTCATGGAAGTATTCTGATATAATGCTACAATTGCACTACTCTTCATGGGAGTCATATCCATGAATATGACATAAATATTACTAATCACATCAAAATTCCTCACAAGTGACACACATCAAAATAAATGCACTTTTATCCTAAAACAAACATCAGACATTAATAAGCAATGAGTAACAGTGCAAAGAATGTATAGAGAGCACAGGATCTAAGCCATTGTGTAGCATACTGTTGCCAACCATTAGAAAAACTATGAAAAAATTTCCTTGTTCCAATTAATTCACATGGGATTGCATATTCCTTTATATTTTATAGGTTAATTAAATAGCAAAATAATACAGTAAAACTGCTATAGGCTTTCAATTCAATTCAGTTTATTAATCCTCTAAAATCAATGCTGTACATAGTAATTTGATACAGGATACGTGAATAGTTCAATTTATACAATTTAGATATATTAACCTAAGTTTATTTACAATATATAATAGATTGAATATGTCTACAAGAAAGAAGGCTAATGTGATACAAACTAGTTAACACAGTGACTTATATATATGGATATTTAATAAATTGCAGATATTCCTTTACTGTATAAAAGCAGTGCTCCTGCAAGAAAGCCTTTGTTCTAGACTTAAAATACCTTATAGTTTTGTATATTTTTAATGACATTGGGAAGGGAATTATATATCTTTATACTGGCTTGAAATACTCCATTTTTACACATTGTAGTTCTGGTAGAGGTTATGTGAATGTGCTTATTATTTCTAGTATAATGTGTATGAATGTTTCTGTTATCTTGGAAAGTAAATCTATTCTTTTTTGCGAATAAGACTGTCTCTAATATGTAAGTACATGCCAATGTAAGTATACCAAGTTTACTAAATAGAGGTTCACATGAGCATAATTTCTTTTCACCTTATATAATACGAATGACTTTTTGTTTAATAAATACATCTTTAGCTTTTGGCAAATTTCCCCAAAATATTATTCCATATTTCATTACTGAATATATATGAGCATAATAAGCTATTAAAAGTATATGAAGGCTGACATTTTGGCTTAAAATTCTTAAGGCATATATATTTCTGCTTAATTTGCTTAGAAGGTATTTAATATGTAATTTCCATTTTAAATTATTCTGAATCCACAGGCCTAGAAAGTTTGTTTCAGTTTTGTGTGAGATTAATTTGTTATTCAATTTCACTTCAGGAATATTATTATTATTATTTGAGCTATCAGTAATATGAAACTTAAGACAAACTCAATTAAATGTACTTACAAAGCTGTTGACAATGGAGTGGTATATATATATATATATATAAAGAATGTAATAAAATTTTGTTCACACTAACTCCATTCTCTTACATAAAAACTGGACATATGTTTCGGGAGTAATCCCTCCCATCTTCAGCCTGTAGACGAACTGCTGTTAGACGTGGTGGACTAACAACCGTTTGTCTACAGGCTGAAGATGGGAGGGATTACTCCCGAAACATATGTCCAGTTTTTATGTAAGAGAATGGAGTTAGTGTGAACAAAATTTTATTACATTGTTTAAGACAAACTGTTTTAGATGCTTTAGATGTTATTCCTTCAGTCCCATTGGTAAACTATAAAAGCCCAAATACATAATGAGTAGATGTTTGCAATCTGTTCTTTTGAATCTTAAGGTTAATGTATATTAATTATTTTAATAAAGTCTAAGCATTGAACCTATGAAGGTACAGTTTAAACTCATAAGAGATGTCCAATTTATGTGACATGGCAAACCAAATTACTGTTGAACCAAAATACATGTCTTTGAAAAAAATTATTAAATAGCTTTTGTATAATCTCTGTGAATCGGAATATTAGAACACTCTTTCTGGTTTCACTTAAATAAGATTTTACTCAGGCCATATGTTTCGTGGACATTTTTTCCACATCAGCTGTTCATGATTAATGGATCATTCGTAGAAGTTGGGTAGGTAGGAATTCAGGTGGACTCTTGTGGTCTTGTGATGAACTTAAATAAAGTGTTGTCTGCTTCTGGGATATCAAAATTCATAACACAACACTTTATTTAAGTTCATCACAAGACCACAAGAGTCCACCTGAATTCCTACCTATCCAACTTCTACGAATGATCCATTAGTCATGAACAGCTGATGATGTGGAAAAAATGTTCATGAAACATATGTTCTGAATAAAATTTCATTTAAGTGAAACCAGAAAGAGAGAATATTCTGATTCACAGAGATTATTAGTGCATGTTTCACTGTGTTCGATTCCAAATTGAATTATATTGAGCTTTTGTATAGTTATTTGGTGATAATTAAAGAATAATTGCTCATTTTGCGATAAATGATTAGCTTCATTAATATTTGAAGTAACTTTTAAGTGTTCATGGGTTTCTTATTTTACATCATCTAAATCTAGTGATCCAAATTACATAAATTTTCCCAATTTCAGCTATTTTGTGGCCATTAACCAAGAGATATGAGAAAACTCAGTCAAAGCATGTACAAATAAGCAGTTTAAAAAAAATAAAAGCCTTCAGTACCCTTTATGTCTTTGTTACTGTATTCAGATCTGAGAATGTAGTGAAAAGGAGTTTGCAATAATGAAATGTCAAGTCATATTAGTTGAGTTTATTGTTTTTGCAAACCTGGATGGTTTTGTCCTCATAATCAAGTATGGTGTAACACAGACACCAACAATAACTACTGAAAAAGTTGTGAATAATTATCAGATGGCTTGGACAGCCTTGCATAGATAAGGTTATATATTTGTATATGTTATTACAGAATATGGAAAACAACTATGTTGAATGGATGCAGAAGACACTGGAGACAGAGAAAGCAGAGTGGAGTAGTGGCACTGCCCCAGAGGGAGATGATCAGGGTTTCTTTCACACCCCAGCACCTGTCATTATATTCCAGATGATAGATCAAAACCTTCAGGTCACAAAAACAATAAGGTATCGATGACAACTTTTTCTGGTTTTTATATATTCGTTATTTTTTATTATTAATTTATTTTATTTTATTTATTTATTTATTTTTATTTATTTATTTTGTTTATTTATTTATTTATTTATTTTTTTGCCTGCAGAGGTTTAACTAGCAATCTGTATTTGGAATAACAATGTTTAAAAGTGAAGTTCTCCATACGCAATATGCATACTTCACAATTCTCCTTTGAGCACAATACCTCATTGAATTTGAATATTTCTTCTTTTGTGTCAATGTATGGAAGTGTTTAAACCAGAGATGTGCAATCTTGATTGATTTTCTCCCATCTGTATATGTGGATGAGAGACTTAGTACTCTTCAAGTGAATAGGACTATCCTTTGACAGAAATCTAGGAATATTGTTCTTTGCCTTGCATTCATTGCTTTCCCAATTCTCTAATTTGGAATTAAGCTTTTTATTATAGTTTCCTACCTCTCTCTCTCTGCTTTCAAATCAAGTGTTAATAGTTAGTGTAGAAAGAACATGTTTATGATGTTGAGTCATAGGAATATGAAAGAACTTTGATATAAAATTTGAAAAGCATTACGTTCCAAGAGCTGCAACATTGAATATAGATATCAGAATGGAAAACTTATGCAGAGTTGAGTCACGAAAAAATATTGCTTCTTCAGTATTTTAATAATAAGTCAGCCTCAAATAAGGAAAAAAAAAAAATATATATATATATATATATATAAAACCTATATACAGTAAAATCAAGTGTGTAATGTCTGAAATAAATATTGTATTACAATAATAGTTAACTGCATGAGTGCACATTATTTATGATGGAAACAGCAGCATTAAAAGCATCTGCAAAGCTATAAAGAGAGTATGCTTGGATCACTCAAATATTCTGGAAGTTAAGATATACATTCCGCAGTTCAAGAGTTCATCAATCTTGATGAGTGCACTGAAAGAAGAAACTGTGGTGCTGCACACTTTACACTGTAGTCTGCCAATTATCAATGTGCACTCTACAAAATGAACTACCACTGCCCTTGTGAACACCAATGCCTTAAGCGTCAGGCAAGTTGACATTAGAACAGATACTTAGCAGTTAATGAACAAGTCTTTTCCATAGATGGGAATGTATTTTTTTAACTAAAATGTTAATTGGAACTTTTACAGTGAAACTAATCATATAATTAAAATCATTGCATGATTGAATCTAACTACACACTATTATTACTTCACTTATTTGTTTATAATATGTAGTACATTATTATTTTGTAAATTGTGCAACTTGGCAGTTTCAGGAGAAATATTTTTTTAGTTGTTCAACTTATTGGTTAGGTGAAATATAAGAGTGCTGTAGAATCTGTAGCAAGAAATGAAAATCATCCAAAATTTTTTTAATTTATAGAAAGACAAATCATTCTGTACCAGAAAAGTATTCTCTGTGTTAAGGCTAAGAGAAAGCTTAAATGGAATATAAAATTGTACGTCAAAAAAATCTGATTATCTGGTTATGAGACAATTACTATGTTTTTTTTTTATTGATTTATTTAAGGACACTCTTTAACAGCTCAGGTCATCAGCGTCCCATTCAACTCAGGCCGTGAAACGGCTGACATATTTTGCTCAGAGGCCTCTCTTTCAGGCTTGAGGTTCTTTTTCGTGCCGCAAATGTATGGCATGGGACCCACGGTTTTACTTCCCTTCTGAAGGAAGCCATACTTAGGATTTTTACGCCCGAAAAAATCCATCGGTCCTGGCCGGGTTCGAACCCGCATTTTGGGTATAGGAGGCAAGTATGGTAACCACTACACCACCAGGACCGACAATTACTATGTAGATTATGTAGTAATTGGCATTCTTGAACATTTCTATTTAAACTATTGTACTCCAAAATGATCTATGAAATAAGTGTTGCTCTTACACTTAATCATTTTGCTGAAAAATTGAGAAAGAACTTATTTTCAACTAGAGTAAAATGTTAAAAAAATTGTCTTGAAAGTACGGTGACCAAATTCTCATTGATAAAAAAGAATGAACAAAATGCTTCAAAAAGATGTTAAAAAAAAAAAGAATGCAAAAGATATCCATTTAGATTTACGCTTATATTATACTTAAAACAGTGTCTGCATCTATTTTATATAAGATATGTGTAATAAAATTTAATAATAATAATAATAATAATAATAATAATAATAATAATAATATGAAGATGATGATGATTTTGCAGTTAAATACACATTAAAAGCAAAGGAAAATATTTTTACGTTCTTAATTATCTAGTGAGTCGATTTGATAATCTTATGCTCCACTTACTGTTGAATTATGCAAAACTAGTTTTGCAGGTTTATGCCTGCATCCTCAGTTGCGAGTCGGCTGTCTGCTTCATTGTTTTTCCAATACATACTTTGTTACACTCTGAACAATTGATTTTGTATATTCCTGTATTGTATACATTGTTATTCATTTTTTTTTATTTATTTATTTATGGACGCTCTTTAACACCTCAGGTCATCAGTGTCCCATTCAACACAGGGCGTCAAACGGCCGACAAATTTTGCTCAGAGGCCTCTTTTTCAGGCTTGAGGTTCTTTTTCGTGCTGTAAATGTACGACACAGGACCCACGGCTTTACTTCCCTTCTGAAGGAAGCCATACTTATGATTTTTACGCCTGAAAAAATCCATCGGTCCTGGCCAGGTTCAAACCCGTGATCTTGGGTTTTGGAGGCAAGTATGGTAACCGACATATTGTTATTCAGAGTGTAACAAAGTATATATTGGAAAAACAAAAAGAAGCATTGGAATTAGGCTGAAGGAACACTGGAGAAACATAAGGTACAATCAGATAGAGAAATCGGCAGTTGCACATCACTTTTGGAGAGATAAACATGATATAGAAATGGGAGTAAAATTATTGAAATTCGTCGATCGACCCATTGAGCTGGGAATATGGGAAAAAATTTATATAAAAAAATATGAGGATAAGGTTATGAACTTTGAGATCCCAAGACAACACAAATTAATCCAGAAGTTCATAAAATGTCCACAAGGGCTACACCCAGTCCTCCAGCTAACCAAAAACGAAGCCAACAGTCAACTCGCAACTGAAAATGCAGGCAAAAGCCTGCAAAACTAGTTTTGCATAATTCAACAGTAAGTGGAGCATAAGATTATCAAATCGACTTACTAGATAATTAAGAACATAATTGTCGCTTCACTGTAATCGTTCTGACACAAAAGTAAATGTGTATTTAAAGGAAAATATAATGCTAAATTTGTTAAATGTGATGGACTTTTGTAACAGTGATGTTTAATACACTAACGAATTTAATATAGCTGAGTCAAATTTGTAACACTTAAGTGTGTTACAAATTCCACTGTAAGTGTGTTACAAATTCCACTCAACTATATTAAATTCGATAATACTAAATATTAAATTATTGAAAGATAAAAGGGCAGACAAATGTGAATTTAATATTACTTTGTAATGTGTTTCAGAGGTAAGTCCACAAATTTTATATTCAACTTCAAATGCATTTCTTCCTTTTCTAAATGCAGAATTTTGCTGGTTATAGTATCACTGAACTTACATTTCCATTTTGGCACTTTGAATGCATGGATGGTAATATCTAGAGTCATATTATCAAGAAAAAATAACAAAAGAACACTTCCAAATGTGCAATTCCACCTCAATCTGCTTTTATCTCTCAATTTACTAGCCATCTGTGAGCAAAGAGTATATTTTATCGATACTGCTGCCCTCTACAAGCAAATTATTTTAAAAAGATGTAATAACAGATAATTACAAACTTTCAAGCAAACACGTTATGAAAATGAGAGAATTTCATGATTTTTAAAAAGCTTGCTTGAGCTCTGGACAAAGATATAATAAAGAGGAGATGTCTGGACAAAAGAAGACATCTGGTCTCCCTACTTTAAAGTGTCAACTTGGTACTTGGTTTCAAGACAACAACCACTGAACTACTCTACCACTGCAGCCCATAATTACACAATCATTGCATATGACTCCGCCCTGCTCTATTTTTATGACATATGACATATTTTAAAATTGTTTAACCATAAAGTTACAGTATTTATCAAGATTACTTAAGATTTTCTCTCATATTCCAAAATAGAGAAAAGCTACTCACAGCTAATTCATTATTTTCCTGAAACTATGACAAATTTAGAAATGAAAATTCAGCCATTTTGTGATGCTAAGTGCTGTTCTTATTAAACAGTGCAGGATGATCCCAAGAAAATTTCAGATAAAATTGGAAAAGAAGGGTTTGCAAAACTTTAAACAGTGTTGGTAAAAATTAATGATTCAAAATGGTAAAAGTGGCCTTTTAGAGGTCAAAAAAGATATATTGGAAAGGTGTTAGGTGATAAACCTATAATTCATATAATTTCATTAATATCCATGAATGTAGAGCACAGCTTCTCCAGGTTTGTTAAAGTCCCTTGCCTATTTATTGTGGATAATTCATACCTGAAGAGCTGAAGATGACTAGTTGTGCATTACAATGTAAATAGGTAAATGTAAGTTATAATACTTTTCTCTCTCTCATGCACTGCCACAGGTGGCCGAGGTTGTTAAGGCACAGATGTGTGAGCAGGAGGTCAGGGACTCAAATCCTGTCAGGTCGTCCTCCCTGACTGAGGTTTTTTCCAGGTTTTCCTCAGTCCTCATAAATGGCAAATGCCGGGGAGGTACCCTAAACTTATGCCTGGAATGATTCCTTCCTTAAAAAAAATAAATCCTTTCCCAATATATCATTTCATCTCATGTATCATCAGTGTCCATCGCCTGTGGTGCCTCTGTAGCAAAAACGGGTGTTAAACACCATTCATTTTCTCTCATGCACACAAATTTTATGCCTTTTTTCATTATTTTAATAGATATATTGTCATATACATTTTGATTATTTATTTCTCCCTTCACAGAATTCTCTGTATATCTTAAACAAATATTAAAAGCAATTCTTTTTGTATTTTTGAGAGCATAACACATTATTTTAGTTCATTTTTTTGCCAACTTTTAGAGCCCAATTATTACTGTCACAATACACAGTTTCTTTAGTGCAATGCAAAACTTTATTGACCAACCATTTTAAATTGAGTGTTTAACACTATTGCAATTTAACTTTCTAATGCAACAACCACTTCATTCTTTCAGCCAGGACCTTACATTTAAGGCTCTTCTACTGGGTATGGACCAGGTGACGAAGTATGGTAAAATGTACCGAGATGCGATAGTTGAGTTCAAAATCCGGCATTTTGAAGACAGGAGTAAGGTAAGAGCAATGTATTCCTATACTCATAATTAATTTATGTGCATGTGTGCATGTTTACTTCTGAATCTTTGAATGCATCTTAAATAGTTATAATATGTAGGGTTTCATGTCAGCTGGTGATGAATTGTGCTAATTTTTCTGGTAGAGGAATCTGAGACATAAATTATTATTCTTAGTAAATGATATGACCAGCATATGTAAAGGGAGTTCTGCAGCATAATGAAACTGAAGTTACTTGGAATTCCGGGTTATCTTAGTGATCTGATTAGCAGAGTAATGATTTATCGAATAACGTTATGGAGAAATTCAGTAAATGCTAAAAAAATATTTCTTAAACAAAAAAGAGTAATAAGAATAATGGCAGGGGCAAAACATCAACTCATTGAAAACCACTATTTAAAACATTTGGGATTTTACAATTAGCTTGCAAGTATATTCTAGCAGGTACTTTTTGTGGTAGACAACCCAAAAGTGTTCGTAAAAAATGAAGATATAAAAAGCAAAGAAACCAGACTACAGCAGACTTACACAGACTAAATAACAAGTTGCAGGCACTTCGAAAATGTGTTTACTATAATGGTGTAGTATTATTTAATTCACATCCATTATGTATAAAGCAACCGCTTACTAATAAAAATTAGTTTAGGTTAAAAGTATATCTTATCACTCACACCTTCTATACTGAGGAGAATTTCTTACTATCAAAAAATAGGTGTACTAATTTTTCTCCATTGAATTAATTAAGTTTTGTAAATACACTAAATGCAAATACTTTAAATTACCATTTTGTAAATATTTTTTTTTCCCATAATATTTTATTTTCCCCTAAGATGATATATTAATGTAAACTGTAAAAAAATTACCATTTTATATAAAGCATGTATACCACCTGGTTTAAATCTTATGTATTAATTTTTTTCCCCCCACACTCACATTTCTAGTTTCATCTGTATCCATGCATAATGTTACCTTCGATACTCAATATTTACTTTTATCGCCATCACTTGTCTTCTTGCCATAGGAGGACTCCACGAGTTCGAAATATAGCGATCTCAAGTGCGACTTTTTCTTAGTGTTTTGTCCTTTTCTAGTATTATAATTACTTTAATTTTTATATATATGATGCAAATTTAGGATACATATTAATTAATAGTAATTATAGAAGCTTTAAAAGGATAAAACACTAAGATAAAGTCACGCTTGAAATCGCTATATTTCGAACTTGTTGAGTTCTTCTATGGCAAGAAGACTTGTTTATATTTTGCAAACCACTGATAAACAACTTTTAATATATATACACTAAAAGTTGTTCATCAGTGATTTGCAAAATATAAACAGATAAATAAATTAAAAAATTTTCAATATTTGGTGTTTAGTGTATATAATCTTAACAATAATAACAATAACAATAATGCTACTTTCAAAAAGTATGCAAAATGTATGTAACAATATTAATAATAACTAACAATATATGGTAGCACAACATTACTCAATATTTAATGCATTTAGAAGTTATTGACAGTGAAGGAAATGAAATATTCTAAGTTGAATGTTTTGGAATGCTGACACAAACTTCACTTACATGGTTTTTAATCAGGACATTAGGTTGAGGTTCCCAAAACATGTTTTAGTTAAAAACCCTGTATGCAAAGTTTGTGTCAACATTCAGAAACATTAAATTTAGAATATAACATTACTCGTTAATTTTTTCCTAAAGAGAGGCATGATGCTCCATTTCACTTACAAGCTGTGATATATTGAGCTTAACAGGATAAATATGTATTCTTCTGATTGCATTTTCCAAATTATTTATATACTTGTTTTTTATACTAATCAGTGCAGAAAATGACTTTTCACACAAGCACGTAGTTACAAAACTCATCAAAATTTTCATGGCCTGCTTTGATAGTTGTCTGGGACCTGCATGTCCCAGAGACTGCAGTTCACTGCCAAAAGATGTGTGCTGTTGCCTAGGGATCTATAATGGAACATATGTGTATTTTGTCTGGTACATGTTTTTGAATTACCTATTTGAAAGCTCCTTCTGGAACAATATGAATCTAATTTACTTTATCTCAATAAATACATACTGTAAATGTGTATCATTTCTTGTTTCCTCATAATTTATTGTTTGTATCTATACATTCAAGAATAAATACTGTTAAAACTTAAGAATATGTTGTGTATGTATATAGTCAAGAGTGTTTAGGCCAAGTTGAGCATATGCTAGTCCTGATGATATAGTGATAGCTATACTTGCCTCCTAAACTCCAAGATCCTGGCCAGGATTGATAGATTTTTTTTGGCATAAAAATCTTAAGTATGGCTTGCTTCAGAAGGGAAGTAAAGCTGTAGGTCCCATGTCATATATTTACAGCACATATAAAAACCTCAAACCTGAAAGAAGAGGTCTCTGAGCAAAATTTGTCGGCCATTTCATGCCCTGATTTGAAGGGACACTGATGACCTGAGATGTTAAAGAGCATCCGTAAATAAACCAAACAAACAAACAAAAAGTTGAGCATGTTTGTAAATAGTGTATAGCGTAGAAATGATTCACCAAGTGAGTATAATTGAGCTATCCTTACCATATATAGGAGGCCTTTATCCTTAACAGGATTTGTTATGCTTTCACATTCATTCACCAATATTCTAATACCTCATAAATTACAGTTTAAGATGCTGGGCTCAACTGTGTCATTATTTAATCCTTTCATTCATTGTTTAAAGGCCTAATACAGTTGGAATGGTATGTCAAGCAAAAAACAAACAAACAAATAAAAATGACCAACAATTGATTTGAAAGTCTTTCATTTCTGATCTTACTTGCTAGTTATACCAACATATAAGTTTTCTGCTATCATATCATATAACTTCAATCTGTAGATCCTATAATGAGTTTAGCCAACTCTAAAAGAGATGAGTCTAATTCTAACGATGGAAATATTTTCCGAAATTATATACATTATGTGCATTTTATGAAATTGTCACACTCTTCATGTTTAAAAATTTTAACTCTGGTGTAGAGTTATATATATATATATATATATATATATGATGCAAATTTAGGATTTTAAACTTTTGAGTTACATCTTAGGGGCCTGCAATAGCAAGATATCTTTAAAGGGAGTTCACAGTGAGAACCATTGATATAGATATATCTGTACAAATACTAGAAGCATATGGTATATGGAGATTATCTAAGAAATATTCTGTTTTTATTTAACTGGAAGGAAACAGTCAACTTGCATGTATCATAAACATGATAAATAATAACAAATTTGAACTTAATGGATATCATTGTATGATTAGTTGAACTACACACTCTTAAAGCTTCACTTACTTTTTATAAATTATAAAAAGTAAGTGAAGCTTTAAGAGTGTGTAGTTCAACTAATCATACAATGATATCCATTAATATGATTGGCTTCACTGTGTTTAAGTTCCAATTTTATATTTAAGTAAATTTGAACTTGTTAAGTATGAAGTTCCCCATTGCCTATTTTTTATACTCTCTTAATTTTCAGTGATTCATCACCTGTGTCTTGGGCACTGAGTATCTTTTTCATAATGGCTTTATGTTATTGTGAATGGTATTAACTCTAAACTCATTATGACTGACAGGCAGTTTACTAACCTTACAGTTAAAGGTTCAAATTATTACAAATTGATGAGTGCTTAGGAGAAGCCTAGGTCTCATTGTTCCTTTCTTTTTTCTTTTCTTTTAGATCATTTTGAGCAAATAAGAGCAGATAATTTGGATAGTGCTAATTCAGAGACTTTATAATATTTGGCACATAGTTTGAAACAATGCTACCAATGAATATGGATTTAATATTGACGTTTAAGTGGGTTCCTTCTTTACATAGGAAAAGCTCTGTGATAAGCCATATTCAAATAACTTTATCCAAGATTAAATGTGCAAATATATAAAATGAAACTCAAGAGATGACATTAAACAGCAGTTTTGGTTCTTAAATTAAAATACAATTGGAACTAACACAGTAAAGGAAATAAAATAATTGTTAATATAACATAACAAATTATTATTGAGGAAATCACTCAAATTTCACTAATTTAGTTCCACTTACTTGGACATGTTTCAAAGGCGATTGCCTTCATCGTCAGCATGATCCCAATGTCCGCTTCCCCGCGTGGTATTCAGATGTTGCTCCGTAGATTTTATGAACTTTGTGATAAGGTTGCTATTGTTTGGAAGATCAAAATTAACCAAATTTTCTTTGTTTTTATTTATGAATATATTTTCCCACACTGTCAATTCTATTGGTTTTTGAAGAGCTTTTAAGAGTTTTGGTACCTTTTGGAATTTGTGGTTTTTTTGCCAGAAATGGTCTGCCACTGCTGATTTTTCCATGTGTTTATATTTTACATGCCTCATGTGTTCCTTAAACCGTATGGAGATATTTCTTTTTGTTTTGCCTATATATTTCATATTGCAATCTTTGCAAGCAATTTCATAAATGCCTGATTGTTTTTCTGGAGGAATTTTGTCTTTTGTGTTCGTTTTTAGGAGGTTTTTTAAACTACATTTGTTTACTGGAGCCAAAATGATGTTTGCCTGTTTAAAATTTTTTTGGAATTTTTGGTGTGCCCATGGGTGGAATGTGAATTTTTTATATATCTGATCCCCTTTGTAGCCTTTTAGTGTGGTGATATCTTTTATTCGTTTTTTCTTTTTGAATTTTTCTATTTTCTTGTTCACCAGATCTGTTGTGTAACCATTTTTTTGTGCTATCTCTATGATTTTTTGGTACTCCAATTTGTATTCTGTCTTGCTTATTGGAAGGTTTGTTAATCTGAATGTGAGGCTATTGATTATGGCATGTTTATGTTGTATTGGGTTGAGGCTGTTGTTTTTTATGTAATTATCTGTGTTGCTATCTTTTCTGAATATGCCAAATTCCAGTATATTGCCATTTTTTATAATTTTTATGTCCAAGAAAGGAATTGAAAATGAAAATTGGAAAGAGGATGCAATAAAACTGCTCAACCTGCAAGACAGCAGTGTTAAATTTACAATGGAATTGGAGAACAACACGATTCTTCCTTTCTTGGACATAAAAATTATAAAAAATGGCAATATACTGGAATTTGGCATATTCAGAAAAGATAGCAACACAGATAATTACATAAAAAACAACAGCCTCAACCCAATACAACATAAACATGCCATAATCAATAGCCTCACATTCAGATTAACAAACCTTCCAATAAGCAAGACAGAATACAAATTGGAGTACCAAAAAATCATAGAGATAGCACAAAAAAATGGTTACACAACAGATCTGGTGAACAAGAAAATAGAAAAATTCAAAAAGAAAAAACGAATAAAAGATATCACCACACTAAAAGGCTACAAAGGGGATCAGATATATAAAAAATTCACATTCCACCCATGGGCACACCAAAAATTCCAAAAAAATTTTAAACAGGCAAACATCATTTTGGCTCCAGTAAACAAATGTAGTTTAAAAAACCTCCTAAAAACGAACACAAAAGACAAAATTCCTCCAGAAAAACAATCAGGCATTTATGAAATTGCTTGCAAAGATTGCAATATGAAATATATAGGCAAAACAAAAAGAAATATCTCCATACGGTTTAAGGAACACATGAGGCATGTAAAATATAAACACATGGAAAAATCAGCAGTGGCAGACCATTTCTGGCAAAAAAACCACAAATTCCAAAAGGTACCAAAACTCTTAAAAGCTCTTCAAAAACCAATAGAATTGACAGTGTGGGAAAATATATTCATAAATAAAAACAAAGAAAATTTGGTTAATTTTGATCTTCCAAACAATAGCAACCTTATCACAAAGTTCATAAAATCTACGGAGCAACATCTGAATACCACGCGGGGAAGCGGACATTGGGATCATGCTGACGATGAAGGCAATCGCCTTTGAAACATGTCCAAGTAAGTGGAACTAAATTAGTGAAATTTGAGTGATTTCCTCAATAATAATTTGTTATGTTATACTATATTTCACTGTGAAAATTCCCGCAATTCAAAAACTAATTGTTAATATGTTGTGGTGAGTTGGACTAAACACTCTTTCAGTTTTACTAACTTACTTTTCATTAGAACATGTTTCGTGAACGTTTGTCCACATCATCAGCTACTTTTCAGCTGTCAGAAAGGTTGTCATAATTGGAGGACGCACCATTTGGTTCTGGTGAGACATATCTGAATATCTGGTGAACCTGAAATTAGTGTTTTTTTCCCCCAAGTTTTCAAAGTTCATTAATTGATTTTTGAATTTATGGACATAAAATTTTTTTTCTCATGTATTAAGTTCTGTATGCCCCTCAACTGCCTTTTTCTTGAACTTCATGATTCTCTGTCCAAAAATGAGCTACCACAGCACATTTTGCTATTTGCCTATACTTCTATATTATTCAAAGGCAAGTTCACGAGTCTTATGTGCTAAACTATTAATACCGCATGTTTATGTTGTCTTTGATTGAAGCTATTGGTTTTTATATAGTTATCTGTATGGGTGTCCTTTCTGTGTAAACAAAATTCCAACTTTCCATTTTTTTTATTATTTTGAGGTCCAAAATGATCATGTAAAGAATTTGGGGAAATAAAGGCAGATGCTTTGAATGAAAGAATAAAATTTGTAAATAATAGTGTAAAGTGTAGCACAATTATACCAAAAGTAGAGCACTACAAAATTAAACAGAGAAACCTAAAATTAGGAAGTATATAATATGGCATACCCAAATTCACAAAGCTGGCAATGACATGCAACTCATCATAAACAACATAAGCACACCTTCTTATCACCTAGCAAAGTGCTAAAAACAGATTTCAATTGCTGCAAGAATTTGAAACTCAGCATAAATAACAAATTTGAGCTAATAGAAAAAATAAAAGACAAAAAATTACAACTCCTGACTCTGGTTTTATTCCAATGTGAAATCCCTGTTTCTAAGTATATTAAAAGAACAATTTACCTAAGAGAAAGGCTAAAATCAATTGAGATTAACTGAAGATGCGTAGATGAATACATAAAACTATTGGAAATATGCATAAATCAGACATACTTTACATTTAATAAAAATTCTACAAGCAAGTATTAGCCTGACTACAGGAAGCCCCTTGTTGCCCTTTTTACTAATATGTTTATGAGCAAATTTAAAATCTTACATATTCAAATCTCAATACAGGTGATATTTTTATGATTTTTTGCAATAGTAGACTAAAAACACATTAATGATGCCACAAAACTTAACTGACAAGAGCTAAGCTTAGTATTTACAAGTGAAAAGGAAACAAAATGTGCTACAATTTTTGGACCTTAAAGTAATAAAAAGCAATGGAAAGTTGGAATTTTGTATACACAGACAACTATATAAAAACCAATAGCTTCAATCCAAAACAACATAAACATGCAGAAGTCTCATGAACTTATCTTTGAATAATACAGAATATCAACAGAAATACAAATTAGAAACACAATAAATAATGGATATTGCATGGAATTGATTCAAAACTTAAGCAGCTAAAAGAAACCTCTATCCTTTTGGCAATAATACAACAGAAAATGTATGCAAAATTTATTTATCATCCTTGGATTACACGAGAGCTTCAGAAAATCTTTAAGTATGCTAACATTACTTTGGCACACAGGAATAAGTTTAGCATAAAAAATTTTTTAAACAACAAACAGTTACATGGTATACCACCAGAAAAAATCAGGAATCTATTGTATAAATTGCTCAGACTGTAATAAAATATATAATGGAAAAACAAAAACAACAGAAAGAGCACAGCAGGAACATAAAGTATAAGCAAAGAGAGAAAACCATTGTGGCAACTCATTTATGGACAGAGAATTGTGAAATTGAAGAAAAAGGCACTAGGAGGGCATACAAAACTAGAACATGAGAAAAAATGGATGTCTGCAAATTCAAAAATCTGCTAATGAACTTTGATATCCCTGGGGAAGAGAACACTAATTTCAGGTTCATCAGAGCTAAATCATACATCCTCCAGGGATTATGATAACCCTTCCAATAGTGTACAAGGAGCTGATGATGCAGCCATAGGTTCGCAAAACAAGTTCTAATGAAAAGTAAGTTAGTGAAGTTGAGAGTGCTTAGTTCCACTCATATTATATTAAAAACAGTTTTGGTACTTATGGCTAGTGTGTGTTTCTTAAAATAAAAAAATGGCTGTTTAGCTTGTGCGCTCTTTTAGACTGCTTTTTTTTTTTTACCAGAAAAATTACTCTCATCAACCTGAGATCTTCATTAACTTTAGATCGATTATCATTATGAAAGTAATTGATGTAACTGACTAATTAGGACTCTAATTGTTTGATATCTTATAGATATTTTAATCAAATAACTTTATGGATATTATTGGTATTGTAGTGTCATCTGCATTTTGATTTACGGGATACATTTGATTCTTTGTAGGTACTGTACTTTACTCATCACATGATAACAATAGTAAATAACTGTCTACAATTTGTTGAATTGGCACAACTGATGAAGCAGCATTATTGGAGGCCTGGAGTTCATGACAATGAAGCTGGTACTAAGTTTGAAGCACTCCTGAACACATTTCAGGTATATTTTAAATTGTATTAATATTCATGTTAATCTAAATATTTAATTTTTACCTGGTTACATTCAACTGATCATCAAAAAAATTTTAAACCTATTTAAACAAGCTTTAAAGCTTCACAATCTTAAGTTACCTAAATTTTGATGACTGTTCAAAAGAATCAAACGTTTAATATAAAAATAAAGTGCCAGGATACTTTCATACTATTTAAACAAGCTTTAAAGCTTCACAATCTTAAGTTACCTAAATTTTGATGACTGTTCAAAAGAATCAAACGTTTAATATAAAAATAAAGTGCCAGGATACTTTCATAGAGAGATCTAACTCACCAATCACATTGTTCCTACCACTTTTAAAACAGTTTATTGTGTTCTCTAGTCATATATCACAAACTTTCCCATTGTAAGTTTTTTCATAATCTGGAATCTCTTTTCTTTAATAGATGAAAAGCCAAAAAAACATATCTGAGCTTGGTATGACTGACAAACCTAAGTGATTAAATTTTTTTAAAAGTTGTAAAAACTGTATAAAAATTGTCATATGGAACTAACACAGTGAATCACATGAATTAAATCTGTTGTTTAACACTCTTCATGCTTCACTAACCTTAAAAATATTTGGTACCAGTTTCAAAGATACGTTATCTCCATCTTCATCCATGGACGACTGGTGTAAAAGGCTGTTGTTACGTAGTATCAGAAGCAATGTTCCGCTCTGGTGAAACTTTTATGAACTTAAAATTTATATTTTCTTCCTTCGGAATGTCAAAATTCATCAAATGATCCTTCTGTTTGTAGATGTAAATCCTTTCCCAAATATCCAATTCTACCAGTCCCTGTACAGCTCTCAATAATTCAACTTTTTCCTTTATATCATGATTTTCAGTCCAAAAGTGATATGCTACTGCTAATTTTTCTATTTGTTTGTATTTTAAATTTCTCATATGTTCTTTTAGACGTATCCTCACAGATTTAATTAATAAACCTAAGTGATTTATGGTTTGTTAAGTTGCATGAGACATAAAAGAGTGCTGATACAGATTATGAGCTCAATAATTACTTAATATATAAGTTCACTTAAAAGCATCTAAATGCAAACTGTATAGTCCTACAACATATTACATATTAACACATGAGAATCACTCTAGAATTTTTTAGCATAGTCAACAATGAATAATCAAAGGTAGGGTTACCAGAATTTTGATAAAATCTATGGAAATTCTCTCACTCTTTGCCAACATTCTTTGCATAAATCCAGCACATAATCTGGAAGTCACAAAGATAAATAGTTCTGATACAAACAAACAAAATTAGAAAAGGTACAATGGAAGTTAATTATGTGTGTTAATGATTAATTACTCACTGTACAGTGCAAAAACAACTGGATCACTGAAAGTCAATTTTATAAATGTTTGATAGCATTATTATGATATACTTTTATCAAAAAGTGCTTTCAATAGTCTATTGGTCAACTAAAATACAATATCAGAACATGCGCATAATACAACAAATAGTCCTATAAAATATGTACAGATATTCTTTATCTAAAGTTTATTAATATTCATATTTTTCTGAAAGCTTGACATCACTGAGAATTTTTGAATCACTTTGAATAACTGTAAAAGGCCTTGCACCACAACTTGAAATTGCATTCACTTGCAAATCTGATCTAATTAACTGAGTGGAGCATCTGTTTTGGCTTTCCAACCACTTTATACTCATCATGGGGAAAATGTGCTTAATAGGAGCATTAGAACCAGAAATTGAGTATTAACTTCTCCAATTGGAGTGCACTGATTTCCATGGATATCCATCTTCTCTCCACAGAGCTATTATAATAATCTTCTGAACTCATTGAGTGTTGTATTACATCTTTTGCAACTGCATATTCTTCAAACAACAAATCTACATTTATCTTGTTTTTCAAACAAAATGATTTCACTACTTAATAAAATTGGTGAAGAATGGCACAGTATGTTTTCATAAGATTAGGGTATTGAGTTCTGTAATCATGAAATTCATAAGTTTTTTGCAACAAAAAACAAAAATATGATAGGTTGTTACAGAACTCACAAAAATTAATTCAATTTTCTTCTGAGAGGAGATCATTGAACAAATGCTAACTTCATTCCCAAACCAACATTCATCCTTCTTTTCAAAACATGTGCCAACATATTATGTGATGAAATTGATTCCATTTCTAGTTTCTTTAAATATAGGCCTAGAAATGGCGTTTAACAAAAAAAGGAGAAGTAAAGTTTTTATATTTTCCCCTTTTTTCTCTTCATCAGAACTGAAAATCTGCAACAGAATCTTGGGACAGCTTGTGCTCTTAAAAGATGAGTTATATATATATATATCTCAAGAATGTGTTTTGCTGCAGGAGGAAGAGAATGCCACCTAGTTGTGGTGGTGGTGGTGGCGGTGGCAGCAGTGTTTATTTCTCATGCATCAACATACAGAATTTTTTAACAAAATAAACACAAATAAATAAAAAATTACTTTTAAATATAACAATTAGGAACAGTGTCTTCAGTAATTCCAGAAGGCACTGAATCCAATCAAAATTTATTCCAATTTGATTGGCTCAGCCCCCCAGTCCCCGGTTCATCAGCAGCTATCTATTGGAATATCCAGGGGGTCGAGCTTCAATCCAACCAAAAACAAAACACAACATTAAAAGTAATTTATACATTCAATACAATATTAAGTTATATTTCCTACAATGCTAAACCTTCCTCCTCCTGCTCCTGCTCCTGTTCCTCCTCCTCCTCCTCCTCCTTCTTCTTCTTCTTCTTCTTCTTCTTCTTCTTCTTCAATTAAACCTATTCGGCCAAATTTCTACCCTTGAGAGTTGCTTATTCCTTAGGACCTTATACACACTAACACCCTGGTTATTGGATATAAGGATCCTGTTTAACTAATACTAAATAACTAGTCCTATACCCTTCCCTACTCATTTCATCCTCCTTCAACTATCTGACAATACTATTCTCAAGCACCTTTCCTAAGTATTTTACACCCATAATCATTTTTGTCTTACCTTGCCTACATATTTTCCCAGTTCCTTAATGGTTTCATCTGATTTTAAATTTAAAATTCTTCTACCTCTTATTTCATCTGGTAAGTTTTCCCACTTTTGTAATAGGAACTGTTCCCTCCTAAACTTGGTTTGCTTACATTCTAGTATGTAGTGCCAAGTACTTTCTGGTTCTTTACACATAGGACATTTCCCCTTAGTGTATCCATTTTTTAATCCACTTAAATATTTTACTCCTGTTCTAAACCATGCCAACCCTTCCCTTCCTACCTTATCACAAACTTCATTATATCTTTCTCTTCCCCACACATTTTTTAGCGTACCATATAATTTCAAAGATATTTTGATGTTAAAATTTGTCCATATTTCCTGTTTTTCAATATTAATTCTTATTATCTCTTTTCACCTTTACCCCATCTTTCTCCCTTGTAACATACTAATCCCATGCTCACTTCTTGTAGGATATTTTTTATTTTAGGTAAGTTAAGTTTCTCTCCCCGTAATTTTTCCTTGAGCTACCAAACACTGATTAATTATATTCTTCTCCTCTAGTCTCCCTATTCTATACCAATATTTCAATACACTTACTATGACCTTGCTTATATAGCCCAATCTTGCTAGTTCCATAAAGGCAACTCATTAGGTGAAAATCTAGGTAAGCTTAGAACAATTCTGCCTAATAACATATTTATCGCTTTCCATCCTTAGTGTGGCCCCCAAATTTCTATTCCATACATCATTCTGCTCTCCACTAATGAGCCATTCTCTCTAACCATTTTATTTGCATATTTGGTATTTTGTTTACACAACATGGCTACTTTTCCTTCTGCTACTGCTTTCCTTTTTTGATCGCTCCATTGCTAGACAATCTAACACTTAAATAATAAATTTTCTTGACAACTTCAATTTCTGTGCCCTCCCACCACAATTTTTCCTGTTTTTTTTTTTTTTTAATTTAAAACCATTTTTTCATCAAGCATAATCTTAGATTTGCTTTTATTTATCTTAAGCCCCTATTCTCTACAAAATATGCCTATAGCTTGTAATGATCATTTTAATTCTACACTTGTGAAAGAACCTGTTACCAAATCATCTGCAAAGAGCAGACGTTGTATCTCTATTATTAACCTAGTTGATACATGCCTTAATAACACATGTCACTACAGTCTACTAAACCAAAGAAAACCTTCAGTTCATCCCTTCTCTTTGCAGACAAAGAGCAGTGTCTGCACCCTTGAGAACAAGTCTCTATGTCAGTATTTAAATAGTTGCATGTAAGCTTCACAGCATTATGAATTATAAGAAGAGCACTCTAAAAGTTCTTGGCCTGACCATGAAAATACAAGATTTAAGAGATTTTTTTTTTCCTCCCCATCTTGTAAATCAACACATTTAGTGCAACGACTTTACAACTTTTTAATGCCCTCAGTAAAATAAGATTTGTCCGGCTGTGAAAAAAAGCATCTCAGCTTCAACCTCATCATTTGATGTGCATTTTTGTCCATCCAGCCATTTCGTCAGATTTGGGAATAAAAAGTAGTCGCTAGGAGCTAAATCTGGTGAATATGGCAGATATGGAAGCAAAGGTATTACTGTTTTGCAGCATCAATCCCAAATGTGTGTGAAGGTGTTTTATTGTAATGAAAGAGAATGTTCTTTTTTGCAAGGGTGGTCATTTATCTCGAATAGTATTCTTCATTTGGGCCAGTAGTGAAGCATAATCTCCGCGGTGATGGTTCTGCCCTTCTAGAGGAAGTCTACTACCATGAGAATCCCAGAAAACCATAACCATGATTTTCCAGTAGGTGAAAATGTTTTTGTTTCTTTGGTGCACTTTCACCGTTTGCCATCCATTGTTTGGGCTGATCATTCATCTCTGGCATGTAATGATCAATCCATGTTCCATATACTGTTATGAAATGTCAGAGAAACTCACTGGAATTGCATTTAAACAAGTCTAAACACTCTTGCAAAATGTTCATTTGAATGCTTTTTTGTTAACAAACGTAACACCCATTGAGAGAAAAGTTTTATCATCTGCAAAAATTCTTGTAAAATATAGTGAACAGGCCTATAGAGTTCTGTGCAATGTCAGCCAACTACCATACCTTTAATCGAAAATCACTGAGTATAGCATTGTGAATTTTTGTCTCGATCTCGTTGGTTGTAGCAGTTTTGTGATGTCCTGAGTGGTCATCATCTTGAATGGATGTACGGCCACGCTTAAATTCACCAACCCACTTTTAACTTCAAAAATTATGGGGAAGAATCCTTTAATGCAGAATCTAACTCTTTTTGTATTTTTGGGGAGTTAAACACTTCAAAATGAAGTACTTTATCACAGTTCATATTTGAGTTTTATCCATTTTGTAGAAAATGTTAACACAAATTTGTTTACATGGGCATCACAAACATGTGACTACACTTACATATCTGAAACTTTACATAACACCAGCTAAAGAGTGATAATAATTATTACAGTAATGTGGCCATCTTCACGATATCTCTGAGATAGGCCAAGAAAGTTTAGATCACTCCTTGTACTTACTGCAGCCAGTCTTCGAAAGAATTTCATCACCTTCTTGCTCAAATTTTTAAAACTATATTTATTCTTGCCAAAGTTAACATTGGATTTTTTACAAAATCCAAAGAAATGTTTATTCAAACCTGAGAATTAAAATAATGCACGTCAAAAGGAACATATTCCTATTGTCATGGTTTGAGGCATTTCTTAAAACACCAAAGGTATGGCAACATGACCTTCAGACTGCTTACTAATAACTGCATGGCTCATGTGTAACTTTCAAAGCTAGAACATTAATAACAAGAGCTTTACACCACAAGTCTGCTCTTTAGCTGTTGCCAAGTCACTGAATAACATGCCATATTAATTTATATCAGCAGTCCATGTTGTTGCATGAAATATCATGTCTTAACTGCATGATAAATTAACATTATCTGAACTACAATTTTTTTTCATTAAATTTAAAAGATGCAGCAAAAGGAAAACAAGCATTTTTTGCAGTGTTTTAGCAATCCCCCCCACCAAATGCTTTACATTTTCACCATGTTTCTTTATGTCATTTACACCATATTCAATGCCTAAATTTTCTCACACAGATAATGGGGTTTAGACCACTAGGTACAATCCAGACATATTCATTCTTTCACTTCTTTAAATATATGCTTAGAGGTTTTTCCTTTTTGGATGGCTTATTACCACTATAATATAAGTTTCTCAGTACTGTTTTCCTGAATGTTTGAAAAACATTGCTACAACAGATATTACAAAACTCAAACCAAATTGCTCTAAGATGTTCATAAGAAAAACACGAATAAGCAAAGCTGTTAACTTCTTTGAACAAAGAGCAAATGAAATTCCAGATTCCCACTTTCTCACAAACTATTGATTAGTGTTGGTGCTGTGAGTTGAATGAAAGTCGTTAAGGTGCGGACTCATGAGCTGGAGGTCTGGGATTCGAATCCCACAGGACCATTCTCCATGACTGAGATTTTTTCCAGGTTTTCCTCAGTCCTCATAAATGGCAAATGCCAGGGAAGTACTTTAAACATAGGCCTGGAACGCTTCCTTCCTTAAAAATACCCTTTCCCAATTTATTATTTCATCTCATGTATCATCAGTGTCCACCTCCTGTGTAGTAAAAACAGGTGCTAAACGCTACTTAAAAAAACCATGACAGTGCCTTGAAACATACTATATAGGAAACAAGTGAATTTCTGCAGAAATCAAGAGTCAAATGCTTGTTCTTTTCCCCCATACACTCCAGATGTGCCCCCCCCCCCAAAAAAAAAAAACCTTTGTGGTTCAATAATTTGAATTGCCTAAAGCTGAAGTAGGCAAGAATTTGTTTGTAGCATTACCAAGATACTCGGTGTTCAGCATTCACAAATTGTTAGAGCAAATGGGAGATTGCATAGTGTGGTGGAGAATATTTCAGAAAAATATAATGGTCATTGCATCTGTTCTCAAAGCTTTCATTGACCCTTCCTTGTCTCTTGACCTGTCGGGACAGCTCTGCAATTAGATGGTTAGTTGTTTATGATCCATAGGTTACATCATTACAACATTGTCCTTTTGCTTATTTCCTGGAACATATGCTTGGTTGACTTTCTGTTGATCATTTTTGGAAAACCTTATGAGGAACAACTATGATGGCTTTCATAAGTCATGTTTGCTTGTTTAGTAGCTGAATGAATAAGAAACTAATTATTGTGATAATACATTGCATCTGTCAATACAAAGGATTATATCTCAGCAGGAAACATAAATAAAAAGGCTAACAGTAAAGTGGAATTCAAAACTAATTTTGTGTCTAAACTAATACAGTGAAGCAACTAATATATTCTTAATTAGCTGGTGAGTCAATCTGGTACTCTTATGCTCCACTTACCATTGAATTATACAGAACTGTTAGCCATCAGCTGTGAATCAACTGTAGGATATGTTTGATCGTTGAACGGATTTACTTGGTATAGCTCTCATAGGCATTTTATGAACTTTTGAATTAATTTGTGTTCCATTAGGATCTCAAAGTTCATAACCTTGTCTTCATATTTTTATATACATTTTTTCCCATACTCCCAGCTCCAAAGGCCTATATATGAATTTCAATAATTTGATTTCCATTTCTGTATTATGTTTATCCCTCTAAAAGAGATGTGCCACTGCTGATTTATCTGTTGGATTATATATGGTATTTCTCCAGTGTTCATTGAGCCTAACTCCATTGCTTCTTTTTGTTTTGCCAATATATACTTTGTTCACTCCGAGCAGTTGATTTTATAGATTCCTGATTTCTTCTCATCAGAGATTCTATCATCACCGGAGTTAAGCAGATTAGTTAGGGTGAATTTGTTCACTTAAGACCAAGGAATTCCGAACTGTATGAGTATTTTCTGAAATTTCTTTAAGGCCCAAGGTTGATAAGTTAAGTTTACTGTAATGGTAGTTTCTTTTCTTGCTGTCAATATTGTAACTAGTTTTAACCTCTTCTCTTGTTTGAATTCCTTGTTTTTCTTGCTTACAATTTCTTGGTCATACCCATTGGTTTTTCGCCATTTGTATTATATGTGATTACTCTTCATTGTACTCGAACTCATTCATGGGTATGTTAACGAGTCTATGTGCTAAGCTATTGAGGTCTGCATGTTTGTGTACTGTAGGATTGAAGCCACTTGACTTTATGTAATTTTCAGTCTGCTTATCCTTTCTGTATATTCCAAATTTCAAACTATTGATCTTTAAGTCCAGGAAAGGAATCATATTGTCTTGTTCTGTTTCCAATGCGATTTTAATTTCTCTATCTTGTAGGTTTACCAATTTCAAAGCATCACCCAAGTGTTTATTATTAACCACCTAAATGCAAACTCCCAACATTCCTTTGAAAATGATTGCAGTCTGTGAAATTAAGGAACGAGGAGCTTGAGGAATATATCCAACTAACCATAGTGTGCATCAGTCAGAATTTCTTCAGGTTTAATCGTGAATTTCATAAACAACAAGGTTTAGCTATGGGAATGCCATTTCTGGCTAATTTATATATGAGCAGTTTAGAAATGCACATCACCAAATCATTCTCATACATTTTTAAAGTCTGGCACAGATACATGGATGGATATCTTTGTGAAACACTGGAATTATGCTAAACCTACAGGATGGAGAAATTAAATTCACATTGGAAATAGAACAAGACAACATGATTCCTTTCCTTGATTTAAAATCATAAGAATAGGCAATGGTTTGAAATTTGGAATAAACAGAAAGAATACATACTGAAAATTACATAAAGGCAAGTGACTGTAATCCCACAGCACACAAACATGCAGTTCTCAACAGCTTAGCACATAAACTCATTTATCCATGAATGAATTTGAGTACAGTGAAGAGTTCTCACACATAATACATATGGCTAAAACCACTGGGCATAATCAAGAAACTGTAGACAAGAAAAACAAGAAATTCAAACATGAGAAGAGGTTAAAACAGGTTACAACATTGACAGAAAGGAAAAAAAAACTACCATTCACAGAATATTTATCCTTGGGCCAACAAAAGAAAATGCCAAAGAGTTTGGTATTACTTTGCCCCCAGTCAAATTCAGTCTAAATAATCTGCTCATCTCTATTAATAATGGTAGAATCTCTGATGAGAAGAAACCAGGAATCTATAAAATCAATTGCTTGGAGTGCAACAAAGTATATATTGGCAAAACGAAAAGAAGCATTGGAGTTAGGCTCAAAGAACAATGGAGAAACATCGGGTACAATCAGATAGATAAATCAGCAGTTGCACATCACTTTTTGAGAGGTAAACATAATATAGAAATCAAATTATTGAAATTTATAGATAGACCTTTGGAGCGGGGAATATAAAAAATCTTTATAAAAATATGAAGATAAGGTTATGTACTTTTAGATTCCAACTGAAGACAAATTGATCCAAAAGTTCATTAAATGTCCTCAAGAGCTACACCAAAGAAGTCCATTCATGAAAGCAAGACCATTAATTTTTGTGTTTGACATCTCGATCAAAATATTACTAAAGGCAGTGGATCATAGATCCTGAACTTTTGTGTCAGAATAGCAGAATCAACAAACCTTCAGTTCTTTCAATTTTACTTTTATCTATTTCCTTCTATTTATCTGAACATGATTTCTATTGCTTTCCAAGTCATCCTTTAAAATTTCAGCAGGAAATAACTCATATATTAAACTGTAACATTTGGAAGCTATATGTATGACCTTAACCCACTATTACATGAAAATGTTTATAGTATAGTGGGTAAACTGTTCAGCAAATATAGCTGCACATAGCAAAGTTTTTTCACTCTGATTTGGAAGCAGCAAATCTGAATCATTAGGTTTTTAGTAAAGGGATGATTTTACAAGCCTTTCTAGTCAGCAGGCAATGTAAAATCTGACCCACTTCATAAATGCAGGAAGAAATATTTCATTCGTTTATTTTTTTGAGGGGAGGAGTAGTGAGCATCTCATGACAATTGTCAGATTTTCAAGAAAGTGAATAGAATGAATTAGTTCATGATGATGCAAATAAATTTTAAATTGTTTTTGCTTAAAGTAATGCAGCATTTGCCTTTTCAGAGCAAGGGAAAACTAAATAAATCCAAAAAAAAAAAAAAGCTATTGAGGCAATTTCTTCCACTAGATTCAAATGTGCATACTCTACTTTTGCAGTAGATGTGAACTGATTCCCTAAACAGATTTGGCTTAAAATGATCATTATGGCATGGAAATTAGTAGTGCATTTTAATGTAAGGCTTTAGAGCTGCTAAATAATATTTAATTTGGAATAAAATGAACTGAAACAACCCTTGTTCTTTCAGCAACTACGAGATGAAGCAGCACAATTTCTGTTAGAAGAGGCCTTCCTCGACTTGGAATCCCATTTCCAAGACCTCATTACAAGCAAATGGATAGTCAGTGAAATTCCTGTGACAACAATTTGTGTAACATTAGAAGATTACTTCCAGGATTACAGTCATCTCCGTAATCGTAACTTTGATTTTGTCATATCTGAGGCACAGAATTGGGTGGCAAAGCGGTATATTACAGCAATGCTTCAAAAGAAAGTTACATTCAAGACATATGATGAGCGACGTGTTGCAGCAGTAAAAATCATTACAGAGGCTGAGGAAATCAAAGCATTCTTCATCCGTCTTGCCCCAAAAGTAGCAAAATTTGACTCCCCGTTTGATATTATTAGCAATTTAGCAGAGGTCTTGAAAAGTGAGGATCCTGAAATACTTTCACTTGATCTTCATAGTTTGGTGGATAAATACCCAGATGTGACCCAGGACCATTTGACTCGATTGTTGAGCTTAAGGGGTGACATCTCTCGCTCAGAAATTAGGGATAAGGTTGATTACATTCTGCGAACAAACAAGATTAGGCAAAATGCGACCAGTCCAAAAAGTATATTCTCACAAATACCATAAACACTGGATAAATAAGTGAAAAAGAGATATCAAATTGTGAATGGTAAAGTAATCTAGAAAAGAAATGTTTAATAATATTAGCTTGCTTATTGATTTCACTTTTAGTTTTTGCTACAACCAGTATCCTGTAATGGGGCATGGTGTGTATATGGAATATGATTATAGAAACACAAGCAAAGATGTAAACAATGAAAGCAAATATAGAGAAAGTATTATATGGTTATTCAACAAGTTCATTTTTATTACTTTAGCTGAGTAAAAAGTTTAACTGGTTTCAGCAGAACAGTGATGTATTCACCAGAAAAATGTATATCAGCATTATTAGCTGTGAACACTTTTACGCAAAATTTGGGTTTGGCTGTTATAACAACATACACTCTGAGGCATTCAGTTTGTCATGTCTGGTGGAATGCTGATTATATAACTAATTTTTAACAAGTGCATTGTAGAGGAAATATGAGGAGTTCAAAATATATTCACATCACAAAATCTTCAGCACTGCTCTCTGCTAGTGGTGTGTCATAGTCAATCTTTTTATTGCCTAAGATAATTGTGTTTTCAGGCTCAGAGCAGGTTCAAATGTAATTGATTTTGCTATGCTCAGTATTTGTACAATTTGAATACTGTTTTAGGAAAGATATTCAGATTTATTTTAATTTTCCTTTTTATTTTATTTAATTGAGTGTCAGAGACTGTGGCAATGTAGTATACTGATATTTTTTTTTTATTTGGTTTATAGCTGTTAATGTTCAAATACTATTCAACAGTCCTTTTTAAAAAATTCCCGGAAAAAGAAAATGTTACAAATAGGAAACCTAGAAGATGGTAGAACATCCTTATTTAAGAAAAATTTTAATGATATGGGCATCATTTGGAAGATTTGCTTTGAATCACTTCACCACCTCTCATACGAAGAGGGTGTTTCATATTTTATTTAAAACCTACAAATCTGATGAAGTCAAAGCCATATATGTAGGTAACTAATACAAATATGTTGTGTCTATAAAGTCATGGTGCAATTTCGAAACTTATAATGGCTAAACAAAACAAAACCAAAGGATGAAACTTATCAATATATTAAAGAGTATGTCAAAGAGTTTCTGAAGCATAAATGTAAATTTTGTGCACACGCAAGTAATGATGCAACACAATAGTGACTCAAATTATGCCATTTAGTCAAGATGTGCAAAGGAAAATTCAATGCATCTTATGGTTTGCAAAATTTGAATTCATGTTTGTATAAATACTGCCGCTTGTACAATGAAGAGGCACTACTTAGGAATAACATTCACCGATGGGATAAGCAGCTGAAGGAAACTGGCAGCTTATTGGACCAAAAATGTTCATATAGACCTTCAGTTAGTTATGAGTCTGTTGAAGCTATATAGGATAGCTACCTAAGAACCTGTGCATACTATGCTTGAAAACTAGGCCTTAAGAAGACTACAGTTCATAAAGTTTTACAGAAATGTCTCCAATTTATGGATTACAAAATGCAGTTGTCACACCCTATCCTCCCAGCTGATATACCCAAACAATATGATTTTGCTTGATGAGATGGACAGTGATGAATTGTCACAAAAGATTGTGTTTAGTGATGATACCACAGTCCATGTGTATGAACATCACACCTCTAAGGTGATCATGCGGTGTGCCCTCACTCATAAAATTATAGGCTAACATTTAGATGTGTGTAGGCAACAAACAGAAATCATATCAAACTGCACTAAACAGGTATGCAATCTTGGAGAGCTTTTCTTTCATTTGGTGAAGATTTCACATTTCTATCTTGTTCCATTGTTTTTTGTGTGACTATTCAAAACTGCACCAAGACTTTTTGGACACACTGTAAATGGGAAACTCTGAATTAAAAATCCATTGTTGCATTTCTGTTCCAGTAGTCAGTGTACTCAATATGAAATGCTAATTGGAATATGTACAATGAAGCTAGTCATATAGTTGTATGATTGAGTCAAACTATACGCTCTTATTGGTTCCACTTACTTGTATAAATGTACATGTTTCGCAGACCATTCTGCATCAGCTACTTTGAGTGCTGAAATATTCGTTATGCTTTGGCTATGTATATTCTACTTGCTGCTGGTGTGATTAATGTAAAAGCTAATGTTTTCATCCCTGAAAGTGTTAAAGCTCATTAATGTGTGCCTGTATTTATAAATATAGATTTTCTCCCACGTTGCTAACTCTGTAGATCCTTGTACTGATTTTAATAATTTTGCTATTTTCACTTTATCAAGGTTTCCTTTCCAGAAATGAAATGCTACTGCTGATTTCTCTATTTGTTATAGTTTATATTCTTGAAGTGATCTTTTAACCTTGTGTTTCTATGTTTCTCTAATGCAGACTTTACCATCTTATTTGGTAAACATCTACTTTTTCTCCAATGGAATACTGTCATTAATATTGTTATTGAGAAGATTTTTAACATATCTGTTTAGAGGTGCTCACTGTAGGTTCAGTGAGCAACTGAAGATGGGAGAACGAAACGCATCTTACTTTTGTGTAAGTGATTGGAGTTTAGTGTAAAAAATTAATACCTAAGTTGAGGTTATAGTTCAATATTGCTTCTTTTTTTTTTTTTTTCTATTTCTCCTAGTTAATGTGCAGGTTAACTAGTCTCTGTGTTATGCTGTTGATCACTGCATGTTTATGTGTTCTGGGGTCAATGATGGTGATTGTTTGCATGCATGTTCTTTCTCTAGATACCAAATTCAAGTTTCCATGATGTTTTATTATTTTAATGTCCAGAAATGGTAACATGTTATCTGTTTCTGTTTCATTTATGAACTATACGTTTTTATTGTGTATATTCAGAAGTTTCATGGCATCTTCAATGTGTGTTTTGTTAACTATGGCAAATATATCAACATATCTATTCCATATTTTAATTATATATGGGAAAGCTGAGTTTGTGTCTTTCAAATCTGCTCATGAAAACTTGCCAGAAATGGAGATAAGGGTCTGCCCATAGTAAGTCCTGATTCTTGTTTATAGAATTTGCCCTTGAAAGAAAATTGATTTGACTTATGCAAATTTCAGTGAATTTTATGTATTCCTTTATGTGCATCATTAATTGCACTTGTTCGTAGCCAATCATGTAGATAAATTTACTACTACTATACCAAAGAAAAGGCTGTGGCTAACAATAAAAAGATGCTACATAAGTTAGAAAAAGTATTAATTTTAAAGGTTCAAGTGTTCAAAATATAATTTAAAAATAGGGGTTTAATAAAAAAAAATAAATTGAATAAATGAATGGTGCTTTACACCTGTTTTTGCTACAGAGGTGTCACAAGCAATGGATAGTGATGATACATAAGATGAAAAGATATATTGGGAAAGTATTTATTTTTAAGGAAGGAAACATTCCAGGCCTAAGTTTAGGGTACTTCCCCAGCATTTGCCATTTATGAGGACTGAGGAAAACTTGGAAAAAACTGCAGTCAGGGAGGATGGTCCTGGTGGGATTTGAACCCCAGACCTCCTGCTCACGAGTCCGCATCTTGACGACCTCGCCTAACCGTCGCATTAAAAAAAAAAAGAACAACAAGAAGGAAGAAATAGGCATGTTCTAATTGAAAGGCACAACATCAGTTCGCTATACGAGACATTTCTTACTTCCGTTCGCAAGTAGAGAGCTGAAGGAAGCCCCTTAATGTATGAAGATGAGACATATAATTGAAATCAATGTATGATTGAGTCGAACTAAATACTGTTATTGCTCCACTTACTTATCTATAAATGTAGAACTGGTTTCACAAACCCTCATAGGCATCATCAGCTGGAATATCGACACTGGATACTTCGTTATGCTGTGTGAATATGTATTCTGCTCTGATAGAAGTTTGATGAACTGAAAGTTTATGCTTTCCCCGGAAGTTTTGAAGTTCATTAAGCTGTCTTTGTATTTGTATATGTAGAATTTTTCCCATGTTGCTAGTTCTGTAGGTCTTGTACTGATTTCAATAATTTTGCTATATTCAAAATGTTAGGTTTCCTGTCCAAAAATGAAATGCTAGTGCTGATTTCTCCAACTGCTTGTATTTTATGTTCCTGAAATGTTCTTTTAACCATGTGCCTATGTTTCTCTTTGTTTTTCCAATGTAGATTTTCTCACATTCTGGACAACTTATTTTGTAATTACCTGTTTTTTCCGCTGTGGAATACTGTTATTAACATTGTTTATAAGGATATTTTTGATATTAAATATGTTTACAGGGGCTAACCTGATATTTAAATCTTTAAGAATATTCTGGAACTTTTTTGTAGCCCATGGATATGTGAATTTTTTAAAATTTAGCTTATCTTTTCTTGCTAAAAGAGTTGTAGTTTCTTTAATAAGTTTTTTTTTCTTCTTGAATTTTTGTACTTTTATGTGTAGTAGTTCTTTCTTAAAATCATTTTAACCACTGTGCTTTCTATTTGCTTATATTCATTGAATCACACTTCAAATATTTCAATTATTGATAATTATGTTATAATGACTTCGAATAATGTAGATTCCAAATTTACCAAACTCTGTTTTAGTAATCAACAATGCCTCATATCACAATGTACAGGTACACAAGCCAGCAATAGCAAGTTCTTTAGAAAAAGTAGGGGGAAAAAAGATGTAATCACAGATATAAACTCACAACATTCCATTTGAGAGCACAGCACAAAGATACATTTATACAATTTAATCCTAGCCAACAAGCCAGCTCAGAAAAAAATATCTAATTTATCAAATATTATCTGAACATAACCACACAGCTCTAAGGCTTCCACCACACCACCTTCACATTAATCTCACTGAATTAATATGGGGAAATGTCAAACAATGTGTTGCCATCCAAAAATTTAACTTTCAAATTAAAAGATGTTGAAATTCTGTGTTGGCAAAGATTTCAAGAAAGTGGGCAAAAGGAATGTGAAAAACCATGACTGCATATCGAAAAAAATTAACAAGAGTACTGGAATAAAGATGCCATCATGGAAAAAGGATTGAAAGAATTATTATTCAAGACAATGGAAAGTATTAATGAAAATATGAAAATAACAGCGATTACAAGGACGAAAAAATCTCAGGTGTAGAAGAGACACAAGATAATTAAGTCTAAAAGTTATTGAAGCAGTTGGTTAATGTGGCTAAAATTACTGGTACTATGTGTGGTATTTTGTTTTGTAGTGACTGCACTAGTTCATTGCATAAACAGTGCAGTGCCTTGAAGATACCTGACTTGGGTTCTATGTCACTGCTGTGGATAATAACTTGCATCTAAATTCTCATATAAAAATCTTCACTTGTCACACAACTTATAACTGTCTTGTCTTAACCTCACTTGCAAAGGAATCAAAACATAACATTATGCTCACATGATTTAATTTAAAACTCTTTTCATCAAGCTCCAAAATCTGCCTAAAACTCTTTCTATTTCCACAGGTAAGTGTGGCAAAAGCTAATGAAACCAATTCAGAAAAGGGATATTTCCCTGTAGAATCTTTTTATTGATTGACTTCTTGGCAAAATTATATTGTATAAGACGTATTAACTCATTTCCTGAAGCTTATGTTTCTCCATTGATTTTCAATTCTTTCAATATTATCTTCATAGCCTAAAGCCAACCAATTCACTTACTGGCTATTAATTGATTTTAATGTATAATTAACTCTAAACAGAGCCATTTTCTTCAAAACAAGTTGACAAGTACTTTAGTAAAATTTCCACACCTGTTGCATATATTTTTCTTTACATTTACCAACAAATTGGAAAAGTTCATCTCATTTTCTACAGAATACCCTAGATATGGGGCAGAATCATCTATGTTAAATTTTAGGGGGTCAATGTTGTTACAAGTGTTTAAAATCCTACCATTTATAGAATATATCAAATTAGCTAATGTATCCATAATTTTTTAGGATCTGCACTTCTCACTTTATTTACTCTTTGAACGTCATTTACAATTGATTTTAAGTACCACAAATAGATATAATTAATGGGATCTTTGTACATGCTGTGTCATATTTCTGCAATATAACAATTATTCAGATATTTTGCAAGACCAAAATATTAAGTTAATTCATGGTACTGTTCTAGAATTCTACTACTGGTTGGTTCCATGGACACCCATGAGCATTACACATTTCTGATATTTGCAGAGGGTTAATTTTATCACAATTTATAGTATTATAAATTTTTTTTGTATGCAGGGTGACATACCACAGAAAGAGAAAACCACTTGTAAGTTTCCAGAATAAGAATGTCTGTTGTGTGGCATGCAAAAATGGTAACTGTAAAAAATGCAAATGCTAGGTATGAATGCAAGGGAGTTATTTTGAAATTCTTTTTTCATTTAATCATAAATATCATTATTAATACCATACATGACACTAGTGTCTGTAATCTATGACTTGAATCGTTTTTGGATCTACGTTCAGTATTAGGAGGAATATCACTACCATTACAGTTTTCAATTCAACAATACCTAGGAATGTTGACACAATTAGGTTCAATTCAATACTGGAAAAACATACACACTCAACAACTAATTATTGCTATATCTGTTGATTCGTTTATAATACTGCTTAACTTATTGTCACCAATTAATGTTTAACAGTGGAGTGAGGAGCAGGTACATGTATAATGCATTCTTTGCACTTTGTTCTGTGTATCTGTGGATTTGCAGTCCCTAAAAGTAAACACTTCTTTAAATAACTGAGATAAACGATCACTAATAATTAAGGAAGAATGAGCTGCTATAAACAAAGATAGTTTTGCTTCTGCTCTGGTACTATTCCTTATTGAAAAGCTTAGATAAAAATCAAGGTTTGTTTGCCATTTAATACTGAATGGGGGTAGCTGTAGAAATATATGTAATTGCAGTTAGATGTCTTTTAATTCATACAGTTAGGTCCTCATATCAGAATTATAAAATTTGCAAAGCGCTTTTGTAATGTCGGTCGGAACAGGTTGAATACAGCCTTTGAATTCTTTACTGTTCTCCCATTTAAATATATAACTCTGCTTTCATGTATTAGTTGCTAAAATAATTTTGCACACACACCTATGTAATAAAAATTTTACGTTAAGTTCAGTTCAGGCTCAGTTCAGTAAAGGCCATTTCAATTTTGTAAATGTCAGTTCAGTTCAATTCAATTAAATTATGTTAAGAATTAAAGTTAAATTCAGTTCAGTTCATTTAAGTTAAGTTGGGTTTGGATGTGTTGTATTGCGTTGGGTTAGGTTTTCGGCTCAGGTCATGTCGGGTCGGCTCGGAGCGGAACGGAACGGAGCCGCTCGGTTTGGGTCTAGTCGGGTCGGGAAGCTTCGGCTCAGCTCGGGTCGATTCGAGTCAGGTCGTGTCGGCTCGGCTCGTCTCTGTTGGAAGCGGAGCGGGACGGAGCCGTTCGGCTCGGGTCTAGTCGGGTCCGGTCGGGAAACCTCGGGTCGGCTCAGCTCAGTTAAGGTAAGTTCAGATCAGTTAAGTTCATTTAAGTTAAGTTTAGTTTAGTTCAGTTCAGTGTAGTTCTGTTCAGTTCAGATCAGATCAGTTAAAGTAGGTCAAGTTCAGTTCAGTTAAGTAAAGTTATGTTAAGTTAAATTAAGTTTACTTCACTTCAGGTCAGTTCAGTTCAGGCTAGTTAAGTTATATTCAGTTCAGTAAGTTCGATTCACTTCAGGTAAGTTAGGTTATGTTAACTTAAGTTGGGTTGGTTTGTTAGATTCGGTTCGGTTCGGTTAGGTTAGGTTAGGTTAGGTTAGGCTTGGCTTGGCTTGGCTCGGCCCGGCCCGGGTCGCGTCGGCTCGCGTCGGCTCGTGTCTAGTTGGGTAGGTCGGGAAGCTTCGGCTCGGCGCATGTCAGTTCGTGTATGCTGTTCGGATCGGAGCCGCTCTGCTCGGGTCTAGTCGGATAGGGTTGGGAAGCTTCGTCTCGGCCCGGCTCAGATTGGCGTTGACTTGTCATAGATGCTGCGGATTAACCATACCTCCAACTCCTGTGAACATCCGCCGAGCTGCCGCTGCTGTGGATCCAAGTCCCTTACAGCAGACTCCAATCATCGCAATCTCACTTACAGACGTCGTTATTGCGCTACATGCCTGAGAACAAATCATTTTACCGGGCAAGCGATTTGCCCACTTGGCTCTGGCCATACTTCACAACCTATTCTACCAGCCTCATCACAAGATCCATCGCCAGCTCTCTCACCAGATTACACCACAACACTGCAAGCATTTTAAGCACCTGTTTCTGAATTTACAAGGCAATTCAGCCTGATCTCACAAGTCATGTCATTTCAGAAAGCCATCCTAACACGACTCACCAGACGTGAAGAAACTTTTGCAGAGAGTCAGGATGTCACTTCAAACACCAAGATCCAACTCCTAGAGCATCGCATCACCAAAGATCAGCTGCATAAACTGCACGTCTAGGTGAGCTTGCAGCTCCATAATGCTGACAGTCTCCCAACGCCTCGGTACGCTGGAAGAAGCCTTCACAATATATCATACAGCTTCAATGAACCACCGTGATCCCTCAAAGAAATAATGAAAAAGAATAAACTAGAATTGATCATCACCATGAACGATTAGACCATATCTATAATTTAATAACCACTAATGGTCTTCCTGACATTGATGAAACATCATCACTAAACCTCCCGACACCACTTATACCCTGCAATTTTACCAAGCAAATAGAACTCCCAGAAAAACATTAACAACTCCCATGTATAACTTTCACGTCAATTAAGGACCTACTTACTTAAGGCCCTTGAGACTTGTTTCAAACAATATATGCACCACAGATACAGGTTCAGGTCAGAGCTTTTGCCATGTAGTACCTGACCCTCCTCACCCCTTTTACTTTTAGCATCACTCACAAGTCCCTGGGTGCGTAATGCGGTACAGGGCATAACTTATCCACTGTCAAAATAAACAGTCACAGCAATATTACTTAATATGTACAATATATATTTAGGGTACCTTTCCGGCATTTGCCAGTTATGACTGAGGAAAACCTGGAAAAAAACCTAAGTCAGGGAGGACGTCCTGGCGGAATTCCAACTCCAGACCTCCCGCTCACGAGTCTGTGCCTTAACGACCTCGGTAAAAATATAAATAGGTGGGAGGAGGTTACTAGCTAGCAGATCCACGTGTGTGTGTGAATTTTTAATGCACTTTTTTTTTTATCTTTTTGGCTGCATTATGTTGTTCCATATTACAAAATTGAGTGTTTTTATTTAGATATGTTTCAACTTCATTTTATCGTTTTTCACTTTTAACACGCGCCTGAAACACGGTGGACCTTGTGGAAAAGCGACATATGTACTGGATGAACTACTCACAACTATTACCATAGCAGAACCTGTAAATGTGTCGTAATATTTTTTTATTAATTACAAACTTTGAAATTTAGTTTTCTAAGTTTAGTCACTTGCACCCCTTAGGCTCTTAACCCCTCAATCGAAGTATTCAACATGAATTGCAGATTATGACATTAAGAACAGCAGCACATTGTGTTGTGAAAATTAATGAAAACAAATTGTACATATCGGATGCATTTGTTTTAATTTGTAACAGTGCTGCCATCTGTAAAATCATGTAAAATGGCGAACCATTATGATGTACCTAGCTGGTAAGGATTAAGCAGTTTCTTTTTAGTTACAACTATAACGATGATATGACCTTCGCTAAAGGCGAAATATTTAGGAACTGCTTTAAGTCTCTGAGCATAATAAAGGCATTATCCTCGTTTTTGTAAAGAATGAGGTTTAGTTTTGAACAGGTTTTAAGGTTATGTAGTGCATATTGAACAAAAACTTCTGTAATAAAACTATTTATGGAGTCTGTGTGAAATATTTATTTCAGGGCTGGAAAACCCCCAGTGGGACTTCATCTCGATGTTTTGAAAGGAGATAAACTAATACAGGTAAGAAGTTTTAAAATCTTGAATATTTGTACTGATTATAGTACAATTGTTTTAGCTAACAAAGAATTTTCTTTTCTAGAAATTAATGATAGATGAGAAGAAGTGCTATTTGTTCGGTAGGAATCCACAAATGAATGATTTCTGCATTGATCATGCATCTTGTTCGCGAGTACATGCAGCTCTGGTTTATCACAAGCAACTTAACAGAGCATTTCTTGTGGATTTAGGGAGCAGTAAGTATTTCCATTTATAATTGATAATGTTAAACGTACCTGAATTCATCTACTATCAACAGTACTGCCTTATATTGCTATTTGCACACTGAATTGTTTAGAATGATGCAGATATAATTGGGAGCAATTATTTACTTAATTTACAGAATTTATTAGAAAATTTTTCGCTCAGTTTTAAAATGAGCACGTCATCAAAATTATGGATCTTGTGTAGAATGGAAGAGGATCTATGACAAACTTTGTATAGAATGATTTTTGTTAATATGTTTTCATATAATTTTGCCACTTCTGAAGGGCTTTTGAGAATATGTTAGTCTGTTGCTTTTATAGATGCATTGTTTACATAACTCGTCAAAACTTTGGAGGAGGTACTTTGAAAATGCAAGATTATCCCCTGTGCCAGTTAACAAATTTATTTTGTAGCCGAAGGCTTCATAGTCCTCTGTTTATAAATCTTGCAAAGTCTCTAATTTTATATCTCAATTGCAGCATCTCAACATAATAACACTGCAGATCCAAGAATCAAGTACATTATGACTTATGTGTGTTTTAATAGCTACCTTCAACTCTTATTATACTGCATGTGCTTTAGTACCTAATTTCAACTATTTATATATCTTTGAATGTTAAACAATATCATTTAATAAGATGGCACATTTTAGCTGTGCAGAATATCTTGAATTGTTACAGTTGTTCATTTATGATGAAATTTGTAATAGCTGCATTGCCACAAATCCATTAAAAAGGTTTCCACCTAGATAGGTGCCATATTTAGAATGTTGTATGTAATTGTGAATAGTTTCATTAAATAATCTGACACTAATGACCTGAGATGTTAAAGAGTGTCCATAAATAAATAAAAAAAAAATTAAATAATCTGATTGTAAGCTCTTAGGCTTATATAATCTTATGCAATTATCTAATAAACTGTTAATAAATTTTCATTATTTGTAACGGGAGCTTCAAAGCTAAGGGAGTAACAGCAAGTAATAGAGTTACTGCATTGCAAGATCATACAAAATAAAATAGTATTTTAAAAAATATGAAAATAACATGATCTTTTCCAGTATATGATGTACGTCATAAAGCCCCTTCCACCCTGCATACATAGAATGTTATCATACATGAATGTGTTACCAGGACCTAAACCTAATGTAGAAGTTTACTTTTTGAAGGCACAAACTCAATCACAAATAGATGGAAGCTTTCAAAATATAATCACCTGAGCTAACTTTTGGTGGGCAAGTATCTTTTTTTTCTTTTAATTTTACCAAAGTAAGAAAGAGGCAAAGTTAGTGAGTGTGGGTTCAGTATTATAATTGCAATGATTCCAATATATTCTATGGAATGCACATAATAAATCATTATATATATTAGTTTCTTGTAACCCCAGTAATATTTAGTAAATATTTACATTTGTTTCTATCTGTTTAGTTGCTCATGTGTTTCAGTGTGTGCATTGGTATGCAAATAACTGTAGCTATACCACACTGAAAGAAGGTTGGATGCAAGACTCGCCATAGTTCACTGCAAGGTCGCTTCCCTTTGATGGTCTCAACTCCTCTCTTTGCATCCCATCTCCTACTCATGCTATTGTTGTTGCTGCTGCTGTATCTCCATCAGATGCGTTAACATTGCCATTTGCATTTATTTTGATAATAATCCTGTCCATTCCATTATCTATGTTATCATCATAACACAGGTATTACTGTTCTTTTATTTTAACATGTTCATAGTAGTTTTTACATTTTGGACAGTATATCCCTGATACAGGTACTTGTATACCCTCTCTTTTAAATAACTACCAATTGATTGCTGAGTTACTTGGTGTTTAAAGTCTCCCCAAACCAGCTCAGCTGGAATGGGATCTGGATGGTAAGGAGGAAGATGAAGGCAAATATGGTCATAGCTATGCATAATTTCGTCCTTTAAAAATGGTTTCTGAAGAGGGTACTTTGCATCACCTTCATCTGCTCAGCCTTACTCGCCAAAGCATCAAATTCTATTTCATGTTCTTCTAACCACCTAATGAGGCCATTTTTTAGTGATGTTAGAGTTGGCAACTTGTCCCTTTTTTTTGCAGTAGTATGTTTGATTATCCATTACAATCACACTTGGGCCTGGCAAAGCTGGAAGAAGCTCAATTTCCAGTCACTTCCAAAAATGTTCAAAGTTCACAGAGGCATGTTAGTCGAGTAATTTTTACTCTGATTTAAAAATTAATAAGGCACCATCTATGAAACTCTTCTCCTTCCCCATAGGTAATTATCAGTCTTTGTCCAATTTCAATGTTTGTAATAGCACCAATTTCATCTTCAGACTGCCAGCACTTTGCCACTATAAGAAACTGTTAAATATAGGTTTCATCATTGTAAATTATATTCCACGCTTTGTGCAAATATTTTGTTGTCCATAAAACTGTCTGACCATCCACCCAGCAGTTTCCTCCTCAATTGACATATTTTCCAATTAAAATCAAATTTTTTTATTCTTTGCCGTAAAAATTCTGTCCCACAGTCAATCATACCATTGTCTTTCAGAGCACTAAGAAGTTTGCCTATGGTGGAAATTTCCTTTTTCATTGTATAGAAGAAGTGTATCTTTTGTCTAATGCTGTAGTCTGTCAGACTATCAATCACAATCTTCTTCTTTATTGTGCACTTTTCCCTATTAAGTGGAAAACATGGAGGTTTCTTTTTGCAACTCTTTCTTTTCTTCCCTAACTCCGCTTACAATGCTCACTGACATGCTGGTATCCTAACATATCATAAGTAAATTATTTGCATTTTCTATTTTATATGCCTCCTTTATTCTTTTAAAGTATTGCACATTATTATGTAGTATTTCTGTGCTTGACTTCTAAAAGGCGTTCCAGACCCACTTGAAGATTTTGATGAAGGAGTCATCATGTTGAAAAATATTTCATTATAACCTGTGCATAAAATAAAGTTGACTAATATAATAAATTGCATAACCCCAAGCCTTTTTGATAGAGGTAAAGTTGGCAATTAAAACAAAAACACTACAGGAAAGTGCATGAAAAACAAAACAACTGGAGTAAGCTAAGTGATAAAGTCAATACAGCTTGCTAAACTTGATGGAACAGATTTCTATACTAATAATTTTGATGGTTGAGTGGAAATTCAACAATGTGTGCTATAAGAAACAGATTTTTTTGCAATGTTTACATTTACATGCTGAAATCAAAATGAGGTGCATCATTTTATCAATCAACAATCTTCCAGTTATATCATTGTTTTTATGACAAAACAAGCCAGTCATATTTTAATTGCTGCTCATATTGTTGGTGCTTGCATTAATATAAACATATTTATTGTGAATGAGCCTTGACTTTCTCAGAAGAAGATGGAGTGAATGGAGTAACAAATTCTTGTATGAAAGTGAGGGGTTAGTGTTCTCCCTCCTTATGGCCACGCATGCACAGACCAACATTCTTTACAGATGGTATGCTGGGAGACAGAAACTCTAACCCTCCTAATGGGCACACATGCACAGACCCAAATTCTTTACAGAGTGATATATATATATATATATATATATATATGAGCAAATTACACTTTCTTTGATTCTCATTTCCCTCTAAAGTTAATCCTTTTTAGTGAAGGCATCAGAAGGTTAACCTTCTGTACTGAAACTGTGTACAACTTACCTGAACTTTCATTTTTTAATCGTATGTATTAAACCTCTGCTAACACTTTCATCTCTAGTTACATTGTCAAAAAGACAGTGCTAAACATTGTGATATAGCAAGAAGTAAAAATAAGTAACATTTATTTAAATATTGGCCTCCTTATCAACCATTCTGGCTTGGTTAAATATGTGTCTACTGTTTATTTTTTCTCCTTTCCAGGCTGATAGTATGTGATTTCATTATTGACATTTGTTTTTTATGTCTCAACGTTGCAACATTTCTTGTTGAATTAAAAGTAAAACTATTAAAATCATGTCAGCACATTAAAACTCTCTTGACGTTTCACATTATTAATTTTTTTTTATATTAAAAAGTAAGTTGGAACTAGTTTCATGAGTCAATAGCTCACATTGTCAACCATTTGACGACTAACGGATCATTTTAACTAGGATGTATACATGGTTGTGTGTGCTCTGGTGGTCTGTTGATGAACCTGTACAAAATGTTGTTTGCCTCTGGTATATCAAAATTCATAAGTCTTATGTTCATATTTTTGATATAAATCTTTTTCCATATACTAAGTTCCTTTGGGTGCTTAACTGCATTTAGCAGTATTATATCCTTTCCCATTTCATGATTTTCATTCCAAAAATGTGCTGCAACTGCCAATTTTTTTATTTGCGTGTATCTGACATTTCTCCAGTGTTCTTTCAATCTATTACCCAAGCTTCTTTTGGTCTTGCATATATATACTTTATCACAATCCTTACAGTTGATCCTATATATGCCTAAACAAACACAATAGATTAATAGATAGCTAATCTAATCTAACCTAAAACTGCACAATTTAAACTGTTAGGTGAAAAATCTTATAAAGTGACATATAGAGAGAAAAATATAACCTAATTAATTTTTGATAATAGTTTTTATAATTACATGTCAGTATTTGGATTATATGGTTGGCACTGCAACACTGAAAAACAAACATCTCTCTTTACTCATAGCAATATGAACATTAAGGTGGCTTTCTGAAAATGTAAGCAAAATCTAATTTAACCTTCTTCCTTTTATGTATTTATACAGGTAAACACTGCAGTAAAAATGCAGAATCTTTATGTAAAAATCAAACAATTTTAATTGCATTTCATAGCATCTAGTACTCTACATCATTATGGAACATACAATATGAGGGGCATTCTAAAAGTTCCTGCCCTGACCAAGAAAACACTAAATTTAAGAGTAATGTTTTTTTTATTATTATTTTATTTTTTAACTTAGTCCCCTTGTAAATCAAAACATTTAGTCCAACGATTCACCAACTTTTTAATACCCTCAGTAAAATAAGCATCTATCTCAGCTTCAAACTCATCATTTGATGTGAATCTTCATCCACTCAGCCATTTCTTCAGGCTTCAGAATAATAAAAATTGCTGGGAGCCAAATCTGGCAAATATGGTGCACGTGGAAGCAGTTGGAATGAAGATTATGTAGTTTTGTAGCAACAATCCCAGAGTGTGTATGAAGGTACATTATTATGATGAAAGATAACTTTCTTTTTTCCAAGGTGTGGACATTTAGCCTGAATAATATCTTTCAGTTGGTCCAGGAGTGAAGCATAATACTTCCTGGTGTTGGTGCTGCCCTTCTGGATATAGTCTTAGATCACCACACCAAGAGAATCCCAGAAAACCATAGCCATGACTTCCCCTACAAATGGAACCATTTTTACTTTCTGTGGTACACTTTCATCTGTTACCATCCACAGTTTGAACTGCTCCTTTGTCTCTGGTTTGAAGTGATGAATCCATGTTTCATCTACTGTTAAGAAATGGAGAAACTCACTGGAATTGTGTTTAAACAACTATAAAACACTCTTGCAAAATGTTCATTCAAAAATTGATAATAAAATGAGGCATTTATTGAGCGGAAAGCTTTCTCTTACCCAAAACTTTGTGCAAATGCAGTACATGGCTGTTAAGGTCTTTGCAATGTCAACCAACTAGCATACCTTCACTTGATGATTATTGAATATGACATTGTGAATTTTTGTCACAATTTCATTGGTAATAGCAGTTTTGGGATGCCCTGAGCAGTCATCATCATAAATGGATGTACGACCATGCTTAAATTCAGCAGCCCACATTTTAACAACCAAAAACGAAGGAGAAGAATCCTTTAATGTGGAATCTAATTCTTTTTGTATTCCTGTTGGCGTTAAACCTCTAAAAACAAAGTACTTTACCACAGCTCATATTTCAATTAGTTAACACAATTTTTTTACACAATCATCACATATAAGTAATTACACTTAAGTGTCTGAAACTTTATAGCATGCTATCTAAAAGGTGATACTTCACAACTATCATAATAATTTGGCCATCTTCACGACATCTCTGAGTCAGGCCAGGAAGTTTTAGAACACCCCTTGTTACAATAAAATCCCTTGTAACCAGAACGCAAATAAGTGGAAATACTAAAACAACAGCACTTTCCAATAAGGAAAGGAAGAAAAGAGAAAAATGTAAAAATGCAGTTTTAGACATGCAATCATTTTGGTAAAATCTTCATTATCTTCTAATAGCATCATTGATGCAGTTCATGGCTTCACAGTATGACAATAGTGAACATGTGGCAGTCACACACCTCCACATTTGTGAATAATTGCTAAAGTGAATTAGCCTGCAGCTAAATGATGGATTCTTTGAAGTGAAAGCAAAATAACTAAAATTGTTAATTGGAATATTGCACAGTAAAGCTAATCATATTTTAAGATCATTGTGTGACTGAGTCAAAATAAGTGGAACAAAGGAGTGTTATTTTGACTCAGTTGCACAATGATCTTAATATATGAAAGCAAAATGTTTTTATGCTTAAACAGAAGTTGGAACTTTTGGATAAATGTGGAAAAGGGTGTTATTAGCATATATTTAATATATGCTATAACTGCAAAATTTTTATAATTGCAATAGGTTGCAATGTTGGCTACTCTGATCTTAATATCATATGGCCACCAATTAACATTGTCATCAGGTATGGCAATTTTAGTATGTTTATTTATTATGAACTAAAGATGAATGTGCAATATGAAGTACCAGAAATAAAGCTTGTATTTCAAATACATTTTTAAAAATGCACATGAAAAATGCTGAATTTCTGCATTTAAATTTTTTTGTATCATATGTTTTAACTATTAAAATATATTCCAGTTATTCCACAAAATTGGTATCTGGCACTGGCTTTGTCCCATTTCTGTTGAATATAGAGAGTTTACTCTTCATAAAACAGCTAACCCAAATAAACCTTAAACATTGAAAACATTGGTGTGCAACCCAAACATAATAGCTGACATGATCTACCATTTACCATTAACTTTAAACCTGTAACCTAACTTAATCACCAACCAATAAAATCACACCACCATGTGACAGCAGCACTGACACTATTTAAACTATAGAAATGTGATAACGTGTTACTAGGTCTATTATTCTTAAGTACTTGTTTTTGTCTTCTTAGTAGCCAACTATCCTAGAGCACATGGATTGACTCTTTGTGGATTTTTCTTATAGAGCATGTTGGATTGTCAATGATTTAAACCTATGAAGACTTGTTACGTTTACTGTGACTTATTACAATGATTGATACGTTTGAATACATGCTCAGTTTTTTTAGTTAATATGGGAAAAAATGTTACTTTACCTTTGGTTGTTACATTCCACTCACTTTGCCACTTTTGTACACATTTTTCATTTAATGTACTAATCACTGCACTTTTTGGGAGTTTGTCATAGGAGATGTCTCCTATACTACTACAGGTTGCTTCCTTCACTAAATGGTCAACAAGTTCCTTTCTTTCATAACCAACAGGTGCTATAACTTTTATAAAGTGAATTATGCAGTTGTTTGCTTCTAGTCTTCTGATCTTGTTCCTTAAGGTGGTTGTTGGGATTCACTGTTGCATCTAGTGTTACTCTTCCTCTGTTTGGACCACTAAGGATTGTTGAATTCCTTTGATACCTCATAGCTCTTTCATTTTCTTCAAAGCTTTAGCTATAGCAAGCTGCTGTATCTGATTATTGGAATATCTTTCCACTAGGTTGTATTTCAGTTGATATATAAGCTATCCATCCATATAGATTGCAATTCAAGAGCTAACTCTGCACTTTAACTCTTATGATATAACAAATTATTTATGAGGAAATGACTCAAATATCACTAGTTTTGTTCCACTTACTTGGGCATGTTTCAAAGGCTGTTGCCTTCATCATCAGCATGGTTCCACTGTCAGCTTCCAAGTGTGGTATTAAAATGTTACTCTGTGGATTTTATGAACTTTGTGATGAGATTACTGTTGTTTGGAAGATCAAAGTTAACTAAGTTTTCCTTTAATTGAAATCATTGTATGATTGAGTGGAACTAACACTTTTATTGCTCCACTTGCTTGTCTCTTAATGTAGAACCAGTTTCGCAAACCCTCATTCACATCATCAGCTAGAATGTCGACTACTGGATACTTCGTTATGCTGTGAGGAAGTGTATTCGCTCTGGTGGAGGCGTGATGAACTTAAAGTTTGTGCTTTCATCCCCGAAATTGTCAAAGTTCGTTATACTGTCTTTGTATTTCTATGTGTAGATTTTTTCCCTTGTTGATAGTAAGTCCTTGTATTGATTTCAATAATTTTGCTTTATTCATTATCTCGGTTTTCTGTCCAAAAATGAAATGCTACTGCTGATTTTTACATTTACTTGTATTTTATGTCCCTGAAATGTTCTTTTAACTGTGTACCTATGTTTCTTTGTTTTTCCAATGAAGATTTTTTTCACATTCTGCACAACTTATTTTGTAAATACCTGCTTTTTTTATCCTGTGGAGCATTAACATTGTCTATCAGAGATTTTGGCATTAAATCTGTTTACAGAGGTTTACCTGATATTAAAATCTTTAAGAATATTCTGAAACTTTTTTGTAGTTCATGGATGATAGGTGAATTTTTTAAAAATTAACTCATCTTTTCTTGCTAAAAGTGTTGTGATTTCTTTAATAAGTTTTTGCCCCTTGAATTTTTGTGTACTAGTTCTTTCTTAAAATCATTTTAAACTGCTGTATTTTCTATTTGTCTGTATTTTTTGAAATATTGTTCTTTGCTAATTTGTAGGTTCACATGCCGGTGTGTTAAACTGTTAAAAATTGCATGTCACCAAATGGGCAAGGCACATGGAGTAAAATGAAAGAAAGGATTGATGATATAGAGAAACAGGAAATTTTGGTAGCCTAAGAGATAAGAATACTCTGATATATTATAGGGATTTTAAGAAAGATTAAGGCAGGGAAAAATATATTGAGGTTTGTGACAAAATGCGAAGGGAGGATATGGCATAGGCAAGAACAGAAACAATGATGTTAGGTGGGGTAAAAATTGACAGAAAATTGTGCCTACTGTGTGGTAAGGTAGGCAGAACTTGCACTGTATATTAGAATGTACAGACACCGAAGGATGGAGAGAGGAAATGTTGAACAAAAATTATGATTATTTGCAAGTAGAAATTCTGGCATTAAAGATTTTTGGGATTAGCAGAAAAGAATTTTTAAATCAGTTTTGAAATTAATTACAGAAAGTAAGAGAAAAGTGATGAAGTAAAGTGATCAAGGCAAAGGAAGAAGGTAATAATAGGGAACTATTCATAAAGTTCACTTGATAATATGTATAGTTAGAGCGATGTAGGATCCATATACACAACAACCGTGGTGTTAGTTGTATAGGCTCCTGAATTAACAACCACTCTAGGACCAAGGAAATATTGTAAAACTTTAATTGTAATGTGTGTATATAATCATAAATATTCATTCAAAGCCTATGCTAGCACAGCCAGCAACCACTTTTCTTCAGAGAACAACCGCTAAATCTTTGAAACATACAGCCTAATGAATATTGGTTCTCCATCCAAGAAGAAACTGCTTTCAGTGAATGAGTAACACGACTGCTTCCATAAATAGTTAAAATGGATGAAGTGGTGTATGAAATGTGTTGAATATTTTGAAAAAATGCAAAGTTATGGATATTTTCTTAATCATTTCTGCTTATCTCGAAACTTATCTAGTGACTATTCCTGCTTCTTAGAGGAATTCAAAATGGATAGTACCGAATATCTTAATTAGCTGGAGAGTTGATTTAATAGTCTTATATTCCACTTACCATTGAATTATACAGAACATGTTTCACAACCATTGCCTGCATAATCAGCTGTGAGTCAACTGCTAGATTTGTTGCTAGTTGGATGGACTTAGTGTAGATTTCGTGGATTTTATGAACTTTTGGATTAATTTGTCTTCTGTTGGGATTTGGAAGTTGATAACCATATCTTCATATTTTTTTATATTTTTTTTCTCCTATTCCCACTCCATATATAAATTTCAATAATTTAATTTCCATTTCTATATAATGTATATATCTCCAAAAGTGATGTGCAACTGCTGATTTATCTGTCAGACTTGGTGTTACTCCAGCATTCTTTGAGCCTAATTCCAATTTTGATTTGCCAATATATACTTTTTTTTTCATTCAGAGCAATTGATTTTATAGATTCTTGGTTTATTCTAATTAGGAATTATATCATTATCATTAGTGTTGAGCAGATTATTAGGACTGAATTTGTTCATTAGGGATAAAGTTATACCAAACTCTTTGAGTATTTTCCGGAATTTTTGGTGGCCCAAGGATGTTAAGTAAATTTCCTGTGAAAAGTAGTTTCTTTTCTTGCTATCAATTTTGTAACCTGTTTTAACCTATTCTCTTGTTTGATTTTCTGTCTAAAATTTCTTGGTTATACCCATAGCTTTTTGCCATATGTATTATGTGTGAGTACTCAAACTCATTCATAGATATGTTGACGAGTTTATGTGCTAAGCTGTTGAGGACTGCATGCTTGTGTGCTGTGGGATTGAAGCGACATGCCTTGATGTAATTTTCAGTCTGTGTATCCTTTCTGTATATGCCAAATTTCAAATTATTGTGTATTTCTCAAAAGTAAATGATGTTAAGTGCCAAGTGAAGAAAGTATATAATCATTATATTAATTTTTTGTTGTAGAATTCATTAATATTTTGATAATGATAAGCATTTATTGCCAGCTACTATTGGTGCAAAGCAGTATCATGTGACAGAAGCCTGCAGATTTCAATCCATATTGACAATATTCTTGCCAGCAACTGTTGTTTTTCTTTTTTCTTTTTCTTTTTATTTATTTGATTTATTTAAGGGGATTCTTTAATATCTCAGGTCATCAGTGCCCCATTCAATTCAGGGCATGAAAAGGCCAATAACTTTGCTCAGATACCTCTTCTTTCAAGCTTGAGGTTCTTTTATGTGCTATAAATCTACAATGTGGGACCCATGGCTTTAGTTCCCTTTTGAAGGTAACTATACTTAAGATTTTTACACCCTAAAAGATCCATCTATCCTGGCTAGGTTTATACCCGCAATCTTGGATATATGAGGCACGTGTGGTTACCACTAGACCACCAGAACCTTAGTTTGCATTATCAGAGACCCCATAAGTATTCTTTAGCCAGTAGAAAACAGAGATGAGAAGCTTTTACTTCTTATTTTTGACAGTGCAACCTTCATGATCAAGGAGGAAGATCATGTCCTTGGTGCAATCAAGCCATATATGGCAGAGGCCTGCAGATTTCAGGTCATATTAACAGTGAAGTTTGTTTAGCCTGGTATCCAGAATAGACTCTAGACAGACCCAAAGTTGTTGTGGTTTGTTTTGTCCAGCATTTTGCCTATGAGGTGGGGTTTAGCAGGTTCTTTGGTGTCTAACTTGCCCATCATGACATTAATGATTAAACGACCACAATCACCATGATCTGATCTATTGAAAGCCAGATGTAGTAAATGTAAAGTATGTGAAAAAATCTCTAACAAACTACCCCTTCTCCATTTTGTATTTCACATAATCTTCAAAAACTTAAATATGAGCTTGTTGATGTAGAATTCCAGTTTCAGCATACAAATAGCAATGATTTGAAGTAAGTGTAAAGGTGAATGTGCCGTTTTATGATTCCAGAATGCTGCTGCCTGGCTTTTTATGGGTTCAATCTCTGGTAACTGCTTAAAAATTTTCTCAGTTAGGGAGATCTGGAACAGGATTCACCCACCCTCTCTAGGACAATTAAAGAACTGCCAGATAAGAAAGGTGGCATCCTTCAATTTAGAAAAAACTGCATGATGGCATCTGGTGGTGTCAAGTGTGCTGATCACATACGAGGTGGTATTCACAATATTCGGCACTGGTGCTGCCATCTTGACACTAGTTGCAGTACTGTTTTGTATCGCTAGGTGGCAACACTAGCACATCTGATGAGTGTTTAAAGTTTCATGCAACTGGGTAGATGTGTTCTAGATTCTATAGTACTTTTCATTATTTCTTTCTTTGATATTGTGTCAATGCCTTTCATTACATTTTTTAATTGTAAAGTTGTGGATTCCAAGTGCTGAATAGTCATCTTCAAAATGGTTGGCACTGCCATAAGCCAAATTCCCCAGCAGGTGATGTTGAGTTCTGGTGGAAGAGAGGTGTATATATTAGCATTTCTTTGAAAATCCGAATGCAGCTGGGAACTTTCAAAAGAACTTTCTTTGCAGATAAAAATAATGCTTTCACTTCTGAGAAGCCTCTTCAGCCAATCAGTGTAAGCCATGGGCAAGACTTGGTATGAAACATATTAGGGTAGAAAATTTTCAGTGGCTCTTCCTCCTTGATCATGTAGGCATCACTATTGGAAATAAGTAAAAGCTTCTCGTCTCTGTTTTCAACTGGCTAGAGAATGCTTATGGTGTCTTTGATGGTACAGGCTAAGGTCCTGTCGTGTGTTTTGTACAGCATCTTGCTTAATATGAAGTGCATATTATTAGCAGGTTCTGTGGCATCTAAGTTGCCCACCATGACAATAGTGATGAAACAACTACAATCATCATGGTCTCATCTATTGAAAGCCAGGTGTTACAATCCTGTAGTTTCTGTTCTGATAAATTTAGTCTTTTCCAATTGAATTGTAGCAAATACCATATTTACGCAAATCTAATGCGGATCTTTTTGTCCAAATGTAGTATTCAAAATTGTAGTGTGCATTAGATTAGATGACATATTAGATTCTAGTGCAAATCCATTGCATAGTTTGCCGGTAAGGTCATTCAAATTTATCATTTATTACATCATAATGGATCGCTGCAATTTTTGCCTTCATTACATTTATTGTTGGCCTGTTATTGCATATAACATTTGAATAGTTTGTCATGAAATGAAGGGCAAACCGAAAAGAATATCTTATGATGCTATCTTATGTGTAAGGTAATTCTTTATGCTGAAAAAAATGATAACAAAGGCAAGAAGAGAGTTCAATGTAACTGATAGCAACACTCATTTGTGGCGGAACAGAATTGGCATTATTTGCAACTATAGCTAGTAGGAAGAAATTAACTTGTCCTACCAAAGGACACCCTGACATTGAAGAAAAAGTTTTGGAATTTGTACTTGAAAGGGGGAAGAACAGGCAACCTTTGACTACTATGTAACTTATAATAATGAAACAGATAATTATGTTAAGATATCACATTTAGCTAGCTAGTACATTATAGTTTAAAACCTAAGAATCCATAATAACATTAAATTTTTATATTGATTAATGAAGAGGTGTAAAACTTTATACATTTATACACACACTTTGCACTTAAATTTGTATGTCACTACATTAACAGAGCTTAAAAAATAAATTATTTCATGTTATATGTGCTAAAATTAATTAAATGTTAGTTTATTAATGTATAAAACTTTTTTCACTATATATTTAACATATAAAATGCCTAAATGTAATTTACTAGCTTGACTCTGTTTAAACTAAGAAGTTGTTTGTCTACTGCATCTCAAAATATTTTTAATTGAATATCTCACCCCAACAACTGAACCAAAAGTTTTCTAAAAAGTGAAATAAAACATTATTATAATCAGTAATTTAACTAGGTACAAGAATATTTTCCATCAAACAAGCTGGCTTGCAGTATTTTTGTTTTTTACATAACTTATGAGTGAACAGTGTTATAAGTACAAACTTTGACCATTTTTGCAGTTCTAAAAATTTAATTTAGGTTACTTACATCATCTTATTGTATAACGCTTCATATTTTTTAGATGTTTTCAGTTCATTTCCCAATTACAATAAAAAAAATTGTAATTTGATGGTTGCAGAATCTTAATTTTATTTAAATGTTCTGTTAAATTAAGTGAATAAGTTATACTTAGGAAGTTGTAGGCAATGGAATGGTAATATATACTACATTAATGGGTTCAACCTGTTCACGCTAATTTCATTTACTTACATAACACTAGGACATGTTTCAGAAGCTAATTGCTCTTATCTCAGCTGTTGACCGATCACTTAAACTGGCAGCTATATCCCAAGATGCTTTTATGGCAGTCCCTGATAGTTATAGTAGAAACTTGGTGAGTTCATCTAAGGGAAATCAAAATTCATCAAATTTTTCTTATTTTTTAAAATAAAAATCTTTACCAAGTACATAGTTCTATTGGTTTGTGAAGTTCTTTTAGCACCCAAGTTTCTGGTTTAATTTCATGATTATTGATCCAAAAGTGAGCTGCTGCTACTATTGATTTATCAACCTGTTTAAAATGAATATTCCGAAAGTTCTTTCCTCCAAATTTCACTTAGTTTTTCTAATGTATCTTTCACCACAATCTGCACATTTGATTTTATACATTCCTGTTAGTATGGCATCTTTTACCATGTAACTTCATCAATTTTTGATATTATATTTGTTCTTTTGAGCTAACATTATACCTCATTCTTTGAATATCCTCTTAAATTTGTTGTGGTAAGTTGGATTGTACATCAAGCTTTTGAATGTGTGTCTTTCTTTGATGTCTTCAGGGTAGAAACTTTTCTTATAAACTTTTGTCTTTTAACTTTATTGATAATTTTTATTACTGTCTCTTTGTTGAAACCATTGGTTATTAATGTTTTAATTATCTGTTGGTATTCCAATTTGTGCCCTTTCTATGATTGGGAAGTTAGTTAATCTGTGTGCCAAGCTCTGAAACACTGCATATGTATGTGGAGAGGGATTATAACTATTATATTTTATGTAATTTTCTGTGTGTGTATCTATGAATTCCAAAGTTGAGACTGTCTTTATTTCTTATGATTTTTAAATCTAGGAATGGGAGCAACCATTTCTTTCTTCTTCTGTGGTAAACCGTATAAATATATGTTGTAGATTAAGAAGTTTCAGAGCTTCCATTGAATGTTTTTTCGGTATTATTGCAAATATGTCATCTATATATCTATACCATATCTTGAAAATTAAAGGCAAGACTTTGGTGATATGTATTTCAAAGGAAGTCATAAATAATCTGTTAGAAACAGAGACAAAGGGCTTCCCATAGCCAGGCCTGAAACTTGGCAATATCTTTGTTTGAAATTGAAGAAATTTTGTTGAATACAAATATTAGTAAGCTTCAGTAAATCCTTTATTTCTTCTGTTTGTAAATGTAAGGAGGTTAACCATTTCTTTAACATTTGCATAAGATTCTCTATTGGTATGCTTGGGTATCTTTTACTGCTGCCTTTGACTCACATTTCTCACTATAAATGACATTTATGCAATGATGAACTCCACTCAGCTGACAACCCTCTCCTCTCAAATATTGAATCACGGCAAGTTGATCCATTTTTTATGGGTTTAGAATTGCTGCCATTATTTGCTCAGTGCCCACACAACAACACAAGCCAACTGCACTTCCTTTGATTATATCTCTTTCCCCACCTTTACCACTGCTAATTGGTATGTGCAGCTGAGAGAGCAATGGGAACCAAGTAAGTTTTAATTGATTACATCTCATATTTTAAACATAGTCTCATGATCTCTAATGATGGTACCTTATTCGTCACAACAAGAGAATTAAAATCTTTTGGAATTTCATGATAAAGGTAGTTATATATTTCTGCATTCAAAATTCAGATCACATTTGTATCCTGGAGCAAACCATTAATAACTATCTCAGGGATGAAACACTACTATCCAATCTGTAACTTAGAATGTAATACACAAAGATCTGAAATTTGCTCTGGTATAAATGATACTGCACTATATTGTTGGATGAAAGACTGGTCCCTCTATAAATGCAAAAAGTGTTTCTCGAAGAACATTCCTTTCTCCAACTTATAATAAGCAGTTTTGAATAGCGGGAATTTTCATAGTGAAATATAGTATAATGTAACAAATTATTATCGAGGAACTCACTCAAATTTCACTAATTTTGTTCCACTTACTTGGACATGTTTTGAAGGCTGTTGCCTTCATCAACATGGTTCCACTGTCAGCTTCCCAGCGTGATATTAATATGTCGTTCTGTGGATTTTACAAACTTTGTCATGAGGTTACTGTTATTCGCGAAATCAAAATTAACTAAATTTTCCATATCTAAAATTGTTAATTGGAATATTGCACAGTGAAGATCATCATGTGATTGAGTCGAACTAACACTCTTTTGCTCCGCTTACTTGTTTAAATGTGTAGGAATAGTTTCGCCAACCCTTTGTTCACATCGCCAGCCCATAGTCAACTGGAGGATAAACCGTTATGCTGTGGGGTTGTGTAATGTTTTCTGGTGGAGGTGTGATGAACTTGAAGTTTATATTTTCATCAAGAAAAGTTCATTAAACTGTCTTTGTACTTGTAAATGTAGATTTTCTTCCATGTTGCTAATTCTGCAGGTAATTGATGTAATTTTAATAATTTTGTTTTATTCAATATGTCATGGTTTTCTGTCCAGAAATCAGCAGTGGCATCTCATTTCTGGACAGAAAACCAAGACATATTGAATAAAACAAAATTATTAAAATCAGTACAAGGACCTACAGAATTAGCAACATGGGAGAAAATCTACATTTATAAGTACAAAGACAGTTTAGTGAACTTCGACACTTCCGGTGATTAAAACATAAACTTCAAGTTTATCACACCTCCACCTGAGCAGATTACACATCCCCACAGCATAATGGCTTATCCTCCAGTTGACAATGGGCTGATGATGCGAATGAAGGGTTCGTAAAACCAGTCCTACATATTTAAACAAGTGGAGCAAAAGAGGTTAGTTCGACTGAATCACACAGTGATCTTAAATATTAAATTTTCCATGTTTTTGTTTATGAATAATAATTAACACTATTCATTTTATAGGTTTTTGAAGAAAAGTAAGAGTTTTGGTTCCTTTTGGAATTCATGGTTCTTTTGCCAGAAATGGTCTGCTATTTCTGATTTTTCTGTGTGTTTATATTTTACATTTCTCATATGTCCCTTAAAACATATGGTAGTATTTCCTTTTGTTTTACCTATGTATTTTATTTTGCAGTCTTCATAACCGATTTCATTTATGACTAATTGTTTTCCTGGTGGAAAACATGGGCACACCAAAAATTCCAGAATATTTTTAAAGAGGCAAACATCATTTTAACTCCAGTAAACAAATTTAGTTTAAAAAAAAACCTCCTAAATACCAATACAAAAGACAAAATTCTGCTAGGAAAACAATCAGACATTTACAAAATCAGTTGCAAAGATTTGCAATATGAAATACATAGGCAAAACAAAAAGAAATATACACACGTACACTTTAAGCAACACATGAGAAAGGTAAAATATAAACATATAGAAAAAAATCAAAAATAGCAGACCATTTCTGGCAAAAGAATTATGAATTCCAAAAGAAACTAAAATCCTTAAAAGCTCTTCAAAAACCCATAGAATTAAGAGTATGAGAAAATATATTCATAAAACAAAACAAGGAAAATAGGTTAATTTTTATCTCCCAAACAACAATAACCTCATCACTAAGTTCATAAAATCCATAGAGCTTAATACTACACTGGAAAAATTACAGTTGAACCATGCTGATAATGAAGGTGACAGCCTTCGAAACATGTCCAAGTAAGTAGAACAAAATTAGTGAAATTTGAGTGATTTTTCTCAATAATTTGTTATATTGTAATAAGCACTTTAAAAAAAATTGTTGTTTGTTATCTTTTAATAAATTATTAGTTAATTATGTATGCTTTTTCTGTTTCCAGCTCATGGCACTTTTATTGGCTCATTGCGCTTGGAACCCCATAAACCAACACAGTTGCCTATTGACAGTACCTTTCACTTTGGCGCCTCCACTAGATACTATATAATTCGAGAGCGTCCCCAAACTGGTGCACGGCCAATCATTGAAGAATTGGAAAAAACTTCAGAGGAAGCTGAAGGTGGCTTGCTTGGATTACCAGAAACAGAGACAGAGCTTGATGTGAGTTTTATCATAAAGCAAAAGTTCATATTAGTAAGCAAATGCATAAGCAACACTATACAAAAAAATAACTTCTGCATTTACCTAATCCGGATATTTCTGGTTGTCATTGTTTCTGCAAACAAGTCCCAAGTAAACTGGGGAAAATGTTACACAGATACATAGCATTTAACTCTAAATGCTCATCATAGAGTATCTTGGCTCTTGGAAACTGTTAAAGGGTTCTGCCTGAGGGACAGTTGTTATAGTAAACAAAGAAAATACTTGCTTTCATCTGACCGGTTTCTACTAGTTTATGCTAGACTATTTTTGAAAGTTATGCTCTCATGATATATTTTGTTGTTAGCCTATTTGCATTTATATGAATATGAACTAATACCCTTGAAGCTGTTAACATTGAAGTAGTAAAATAATTTTAATATTAATTCAATTTGGAATTGAATACAGTGAAACACTAATTAACTGTCTCTTCTGAATCAAAATATTTAGAACACTTTTTATGATTTCACTTATAAGAGATTTACTCTGGATATGTTTGGTGGAACACTTGTTCATATCCTCAGCTGCTAAATGACAGTTGGATCATTCGTAGAAGTTGGGTAGGTAGGTATCTGGGTTGACTCTGGTGGTCTTGTGATAAACATGAATAAAGAGCTGTTTGCTTTCGTGATGTGGGAATTCATTAAATTTTGCTGACTTTTTTGCATAAATTCTTTCCAGTATATTAATTATTTGGGTTGTTGATCAGTTGTTAATAGCTTGATGCCTTTTTCTATTTCATGGTTTTCATTCTAGCTGATTTTTCTATTTGTTTGTAATGGATGTTTCTCCAATGTTCCTTCAACCAAAAGCCTATATATCTCTACGTTTTTCATATGTATATTTTTTCATAATCCTTAAATTAATGTGGTAAATACCAGATTTTTTCTCTTTGGGCCTGGAATCCATTTGTTGAATTTCAATAAATTTTTACACTGGCTATTGGCTTTGAGGTGCTAAGATATATTGTATTGCTTGAAAATTTTTGAAATTTTTTATTGGCTGATGGGTGATAAGTGAACTTATAAATGTTTTTTCTGATGCTAAATCACTCAAAAGTTATGATTTCTTTAATTCTTTTTTGTTTCTGGGATTTTTTAATTTTTATGCTAGTCATCTGTTTGCTGAACTCATATGATTTAGCAGCTTCTATTATGTGTAGATATTCATTCCTGAATTCTTCTTTGTTCAACAATATATTTACTAGCCTGTATGTCATGCTGTTGAATGCTGTTTCTTTATGCGATCTTGGATTGAAACCATGGGCATTCATATAATTTTTTGTATGCGTGTCCTTTCTGTAGATGGCAAATTCAAGTGTATTAACTAAAAATATTTATTGGAACTTGTACATTAAAGCACTCTTTTTACTCTACTTGTTTATAATATGTAATATTAGTTTCACGAACCCTTTGTTCGCATCCTCATCTACCAGTTGACTGCTGGATAATTTGTTATGCTGTGAGAATGTGCATTCTGCAATGTAATGTAATAATAAACTTGAATTTGGCATAGTTGGCCACTGTTAATTTCTCTATCTGTTTGTAATGGATATTTCTGAAATATTCTTTGGTACAGGTTTCCAAATTTCTTTTCATTTTTCCAATGTATACTTAATCACAATCTTTGCAATTGATTTGGTAGATACTCGACTTCTTTTCAGAAGGCATAGGATCTTTACAGATTGTAATAAATTTTTAATACTGTGGACATTTTGAGGAACCAAAATTATGTTTTTTTTTTTTTTTAATTATTGAACATGCCAGTGTGGCATGTGATTTTTTTTTAATTGCATATCTTTTATTTATAATAAATTTGTGTTTTTGATATCTTTATTTCTTTTAAACTTCTTAATAATTTTATCCATTAATTTTTTATTAAACCAATTATGTAGTTCTGTATGGAGATTTATTGGAATTCTTCTTTGTATTCTCTTCTATTGAATGGAACATTCACTTTACTATTCTGTATGCAAGGCTGTTTAAGATGGCATGCTGGTATGTTTTGGGATTAAATCTATTATTTAAGACATTGTTAGCCAGATATTTAGGGATAATGGCAAATATGTCATCCATTTATCTGTGCCAAGTCTTGAAAATTAAAGGAAAAACAAGTTTCAAAATCACCCATAAACAGATCTACCAAGAAAGGTGAAAAAGTGTTATCCATAACCAATCCAAAACTTTGTTGGTAAATTTACCATTAAAACTAAAATTATGTTGCACTTGGTGCATAGTCTATCAAACTGATATAATCATCTATTACTTCAGCAGGTATTAGTATTTATAGAAGCCAGTTCTTTAACAATTTAGATATTCTTTCTATAGGAATGCTGGAGAATGATGAAGAGACACCAAAGTAGATCTTCAGACATATATGTACATATGTATCAATATGTACATTCTAAACTTTTTCAATAAAATCTATTGATGAATTTAATGAGGAGTTATTATTATTTATAGTATACTGAACATTACAAACACATGGCAATATTGGAGTCAACAAGAGTTGCTGATGAACTTCTCCAATTCCCAATGTATTGTTACTATGTTAATTTGTAGCAAGGAAACCTTAATGATAACTCTGCATCCCCCTAATATGTATCATGCTTATTTGCAGCAAGGATCTTTCTCCAAAATGTTGGCCTCTTTGGTAACTGTCTACTATACATTCCTGAGATAGAATGAAAAATATAACTTCTTCAGATTCCAGTTTAGTAGCTCTTTTATTTTATAATTAATAGTGTTGGTGATGGATTTGTATTAACTTCAACACCTATGCCACTTACCTTTGGTTTTTCGGAGTATAAATAAATGAATTAATCATCATGCAAATGATCTCTTAAGTCCATTAGCACTTAAGGTTAACTGGTATTCAATTTTTCTAGGAGCTGGGGGATCTTACAAGGCAAATTTTAATTATTTCAACTGAAGGTAGAACACAGGTCCACCAGTCCTATCATCAGATATGAAAACAGTTTAGTATATAAAATAGATTGCAGTAAAATATTGCAGGACCCGTTTGGCTAGACTATAGAATGCCTTCCAGTGTTGAACCTTAGCTTTTTTTGCCAAGATATAAAATAGCAGATCATTTTACAGTCAAGCTGCAATTATGATCTCATAATAATTGTAACTATTCACACCTTATAGGTACTTATGGGGTCCTTATGGGGTAACTATATGTATTGTACAGTTACACAAGATGAATAAGACAGCCACGGGTGGCCGAGGCTGTTAAGGCACAGACTCATGAGTAGGAGGTTGGGGTTCGAATCCCACCAAGACTGTCCTCCCTGACTGAGGTTTTTTCCAGGTTTTGCTCAGTCCTCATAAATGGTAAATGCTGGTGAGGTACTCTAAACTTAGGCCTGGAATGTTTCCTTCCTTAAAAAAAATCCTTTCCCAATACATCATTTCATCTCATGCATCATGTGTTCACTGCCTTTGGTGCCTCAGTAGTAAAAACGGGTATTAAACACTTAAAAAAAAATGGGGTGAATAAGTACGATTTGAGTAATTATTATTTTTGCCTTAGATCCTATACAAATGCATTATCAACACAGCCTCAGCACATTGTTTACTTTCTAACAATATGCTGTAATCCACATGGTAAATGCAGCATGCAAACTTACAGACCAGTAAGATACAATTTAATGTTTATTTTCTGTACTTCACATAATTCCTCTTCTTTTGTAATCTCATTGTTTACATTTAAATTGTTATCTTTTTGAGAAATATTTACATATTTTTTATTCTTTTTTAAGCTTTCACCAGAATTTAAATAGAGTTAGAAAGTAACAAACATGTATGTTTAATCTCACAGTTTCTAATTAGAGCATATTACCAACCTTTGTCCAAAAGATTAAATTCCAGTATATTAACTTAAATATGAAATGAATTCCAAAAATCTACACCTCTTTACTTCCTCCCAGATATAAGAGAAATATACAACACATTTCATTTTCTTTTTTCATATTCACTTGCATAATTAGTAAATCTATTTGGTTCTTTTCTGTTAGTGTGCCAAATGCAAGATATACTTGCAATCAGCTTTCGCTGCTTGAGATGTCACTATTGTAATGTCATGAATAATGACTATTAATAAGGGATGCCTGGCATAATATAAAGGAGTTTGTAATTCTATCTCTGTCCCAAAATAATAGTCTCATTTCTTCAGCAGCCTTGTTCTAGAAACAAAAGTGAAGGATTAGATATGCATAGAGCTTTGAACTTGAGATGATTCACAAAGCATATGAAATGTGCTTAGAATGTTGGGTAAAGTGTTAGGGGGATTATCTATTTGGGTGTTCAATTAAGAATATGCATTATTTCTTGAATCTAAAGATTTGTTGACATACATCAGAATATTAATGTGCAGTGTATGTGACCAGAGGAGTGGGAAGAATGAAGAATATTGGAGATGATCAGCTGGGGGCATTTCTGATTACCTGCTTTGTGCCAGCAAAAATAGTATCTTACAAAGAGAGGTCTAATAATAGAAACTGAGAAATTTGCCTTATAGTCATTCCAACATGAACAAGTTGCATCATAATATATGAACTTGTTCCCATCATTGTCAAGGCCTTGAAAGATCTTCTATGGAGATGTTGAATGTCTTCCTGATATTACAACACATCATGATTGAATGTACGAAGATAATGGGAAGAACTGCCATGTTGAAAATAATGTTAATACTGTTTACTCATAATTTTTTAATCAGTATGTGTTTTAAATAAGTATCTGTTACATTTTTTTAAAGACGCAGTATTAAAGAACACAGACATTTATAATGACAGGGCCTATAACTAATACTAATGCTCATTCATTATCTAATCTACCATTTATTCTTCATTGGAAAACAATTCAAAATTTTATAGAATCCTATTCCTCAGTAACAGCTACAAATACATCTGAGAACTGTAACAAAACAATCCACTGCTTTCAAACCAATCTCCTTAACAAGTATGCTTTCCTCAATGTCTCATAAAATTGTCAACATATTTTTAAACCAAAATTGAGAACCATAGAACAATGATTTTGAGAGCACAAAACACCAATTTTCTGTAAATCTTAACTGCAATAAAGAATAAGCTTAAGCCAATAAGAAAACAAAAGTCTTGGCATACAAAAAATTGCAAAATTGATTATAGCAAGGACAGTGAAATGCTTTCCATTCTACACCACTAGAATGCTGGTGGCTAACACAAGATTACCTGCTTCCCATGGAACAGCTTAATAAATGGCCCATAATTGCTGGAATTTTGCATAGAAAAGCAACCATAAAGGAAGCATTACCAGCATCAGCACATAAACCATATTGCATTTTTCCAAATTACCGATGCAAGAAATTGCATTTTCTGATGAGAATTCAGGATCAGTGCAAGTATAGGGTGGGCAAACATTTGCTTTCCTCGATGGTTTCTTACATTTAAATACACATTCCTTTACAGATATTGTTTAGAATGGAGGCCCTGTTTCTGGAATACATTGTTGTCAAACCACCATTTACACACAAGCTATTCGTTTGTTCCAGTTATGACATTTGTAAATGTGTACGATATGAAACTTAAGAATGAATATTGGGAAAAGCGAGTTTTCACCCACACGCTTACACAATCCAGAATATGCAATTTGTGATATGTCATCCATGCAATACAATAGCCAAATTTTGGTTCCAGTATAGGTATGGGAATGTCTTGGTGGTAGAGCTTTGTGGAAGATTATGACCATTTGAGCAATCCTCACAATTCTTGAAAATATGATGCTGTCTAGTGTTAAATGCTGCAGCTATACAACAGAATCAAATTTCAGCATGTCTTTCTTCGGTGCATGGTTCACATGTTTTGCAATACAACAATGGTTTTGAGAACACAGTGATGTCAAAGAAGTCCCATGTACTTACTGGTCTAGATTTAAATCAGATAGAAGCAATTGCAACAAGGTGTCAACAAACATCTATTGATACAGGAACCTAGGAAGTTGCAGAGCCCTGGGATGATGTTGCATCCTAAAATAGTTACATACATAGTTCTGCTTATTCCATGACAAGCTAAATGGGTGCATTGATCAATGCAAATTGTATTTGGAGTGACTGCTAAAACTCAAAGAGAATATGAGTTTTTTCTTCCTTTATATATAATTTTTTTTTGAGAAATTACATTGGATTTTTGTTTTTAATTTTTATATCTAAGAAAAATATTTATATTTTCAAAAGGCATAGGTATGTATACTCAGGGACCAATTAAAAAAAAAGAAGTCACGTTTATATTTGCTTGTCATTAAATATCGTGGTAGGCATTTGTTGTTAAAGAGATATGTAAGCTATGTTGAATATTTTTTTGTTTTATAAACAAGCCACTGTAGCAAAATATTCCAATTATGTGTATAAAGTCTCAGATACAGAAAATTTGTCTTAACCATTTTGTGTTTCATTATCATTATTTCTTTGTTTTTACATAATGTAAATGTAAGTAGGGTTGTCACATTTCACCTTAAAAAAATTTCACCTGAAGATGTAGATAGAGCAGTAGCTCTAAATGATGATGGACTCAATGCACATTGCAATGCAAATGTAATGATTATGGCTAGAAACACATGCCTTAAAATTGTTTAAAGAGACCCTAGAATATACCAGAAGACCAGGTTTGGGTCATCTGAGAGCTACAATTCTAAATGAAGACAGGTACATGCTATTGACAGTTCTTAGGGCATGCAATTTTCCAGGTACAACTGTAGCCCTACAATTTGTAACATGCATGGATGCCTGATTTCGGCCAAAAAGGATAGAAGAACGTTGAAAGCAAGTGAACTGATATCAAGTATACCTGCAACTGGTCCCAGTTTGCTCAGAATGCACCAAGTTGAACAATTGCTTTTTGCAAATGATCATAGGGGTTGGAGAAATGAACAGTAGAGCTGTGTTCTGTTCACAGACTTCAATCTGCACTCACCTGATGGACGTGAAAGAGTTTAGAGAAGTAGGGGAGAATGATTTGCACAATGCTGCATTTCTGAAAAGTTACCTTTTGGAGGTGGTGGTTGAGCAGGAGTGTCTGTGGATGCTGATTTTAGAAGAAAATTTTAGTAGAAAATGGAAGTCTAACAGCTGTTAGGTACATAATAAATGAATACCTAAGTTTAGGTTACATAAATGAATGTTTGGCTAATCATGTTGTACCATTTGACTCATTTACAGACAGTAATTTTCTTTTATTGCACGACAGTGCACATTCAAATTTTGCCAAAGTAGTCAGAGATTATCTCCAAGAAGTGGGAATCCATGTTTTGCTATACCAGCAAGGAGTCCCATCATGATTTTGCTTGAACACATGTGGGACACACTGGAATGTCATGTTAAGACAAGACTGCCACTGCCAGAAACTTTACAGTAGTTGAGACGAGTTCTTCTTGAAGAATGAGAGCATATTCCTCAAGAAGTCATAGCTAACCAGATTGAAAGCATACCAAGATGTATAAATACAGTTGTTTAAGCCAGAGATGGGTGAGCCCCATTATTAAAAGGCACTTTTAATATTTCAAGCACCAAAAAATATACTTACAATTAAAGCAAAACTGTTCCATGTTCTATCCTTCATAACTTAACTAATCAGAGTTAAGTTTTTGTTCTTATTGTTGTAATTTAAGGCACTTAATAAAACAATGTTGTTTAAATGGGTATTCTTTCATTTTAAAATAATTAAGAACCAAATATAATCAAATATAAAAGTGTCCAATTTTTTTTGTTTCTGAGTGTATTTAATCTAAATATACTTTTCTGATGTTAAAACTGGTGAAGTTAAAACACATTTATATTAAGTAGATAATTGTCTAAGTATGAAAAAAGAGCTCTTCAGCTCCTTTTTCACTATAGGTATATGAATTTACAGTTGACTTTGCATTAAAATCGAAATTATGTAATTAAGCAAATTTTATGAGGAAATCACTAAAATTTCATTAATTTGGTTCCACTTACTTGGGTGTGTCTCAAAATGTTCCCTTCAACATTAGCATGGTTCTACTGTTAGCTTTCCAGCATGGTATTAAAATGTCACTCTGTAGATTTCATGAATTTTAGTGATCAGATTACTACATTTGGAAGATAAAAATCATCTAAATTTTCTTTAAATCAATTAAATTGTGATTACGATGCTATACATAATGGAGTGGTAATACATTCTAAAAGGATAAATTTTCTTTGTTTTTGTATATATATTCTCCCTTACTGTTAATTCTATGGGTTTCTGAAGAACATATAAAAGATTTGGTTCAATTTGGAGTTAATAACCCCCCCCCCTCCAGGAATGGTGTGTTATCATGATTTCTGCATATATTCCTTAAACCATTGAAATGTAAAATATAAACATATAGAGAAACCAGCAATAGCTTGGCACACAGATTAACTAACATCCCACTCACAGAAACAGATTACAAATTGGAATACCAATAGATAATTAAAATATCAATAACCAATGATTTCAACAAAGAAACAGTAATAAAAATTATCAATAAAGTTAAAAGACAAAAGTTTATAAGGGAGTTTCCACATTGAAGAACATCAAGGAAAGTTACAAATTCAAAAACTTCACGTACCATCCAACTTACCACAACAAATTTAAGGGGGTAATCAAAGAATGAGGTATAAGATTAGTTCCAAAGAACAAATATAATTTAAAAAATGTATAAAGATACCACACCAACAGAACAGAAATCAAATGTGTGGATTGTGATCAGAAGTACATCTGAAAAACTAAGAGATATTTGGAAATTTGGAGAAAAGAGCATTTTCAGAATATTAATTTTAAACAGGTTGATAAATCAGTAGTAGCAGCTCACTTTTGGATCAATAATCTTGAAATTAAACCAGAGACTAGGCTGCTAAAAGAACTTTACAAACCAATAGAATTATCCACTTGGGAAAAGATTTTTTTGATAAATTTTGATTTCCCAACCATAGATGAACTCAGCAAGTTCTTACTAGAACCATCAGAGACTGCCACTAAAGCATCTTGGGATGCAGCTGCGAGTTTGAGTAGTTGGTCAACAGCTGATGATGGAAGCAATTAACTTCCAAAACATGTGAACTAGTGTTATGTAAGTAAAAGGAATTAGTGTGAACAGGTTGAATACATTAATGTAGGATATATTATCATTCCATTGTCTGGAGCTTCCCAAGTACAATTTATTCACTTGCTAACATACCATTTATGGCAAAAAGCACAAATTCTAAAATGAACTAAAACTCTTAAAAGCTCTTCAGAAACCCATAGAATTAACAGTAAGGAAGAATATATTCATAATCAAAAATAAATGAAATTTCCAAGCAATAACAACAATAATAACTTCTTCACCAAATTCATAAAATCTATAGAGCGACATCTAACAACACACTGGGAAGCTGATACTGGAACCATGCTAATGATGAATGCAACAGCCTTCAACTCCAAGTAAGTGGAACAAAATTGGTAAGCTTTGAGTAGTTTACTCAAAGACAAAATGTTAAAGGAACATTTCAGGAACATAAAGTACAAGCAGATAGAGAAATCAGCAGTAGCATATCATTTTTGGGCACAAAATCATGACATAATGAATAAAGCAAAATTATTAAAATCAGTACAAGGGCCTACGGAACCAGCAACCTGGAAGAAAATCTACATCTACAAATACAAAGACAGTCTAATAAACTTCGACACTGCCGGAGATGAAAACATAAACTACAAGTTTATCACACAGCCACCAGAGCAGAATACACATTTCCACAGCTCACAGCTCAACGAATAATCCGACAGTTGGTCAACATTACATTATGACAAGTAAGTGAAGCATTAAGAGTGTGTAGTTCAACCGAATCATACAATGATATCAAGTGTGGGCAAAGTTTCGGGACATATATTGAAAGTTTTTCGACATTATTGCAAATATGTCATCCACATACCTATATCATGTTTTGAAAATTAAAGAGATGCCTTTGGTGATATGTATTTCAAAGGAGTCATTAATAAATCTGCTAGAAATGAAGACGAGGGATTTCCCATAGCTAGGCCCCAAGCTTGTAAATAATATGTTTGGTAAAAACTGAAGAAATTTTATTAAATGCATATGTTAGTAATTTTAGCGAGTCTTCTATTTTTTCTGCTTATAAATTTAAGGAGGTTAACCATCTTTTACATCAAAAGATACCATTACATCTCCTTTTAAATTCTGCTATTTTGAAGTTTTTCAACTAAATGAAATGAATTTAATGCTTAAGCGTTGAAATATTTTAAAAGAGTTGAAATAGTCAATTAACATTTTTGCTACTTGGTATGTAGGTGAATTGATATTGTTAATTATTGGTCTCATGTTATCATTTGCGTGGATTTTAGGAAGTGCATAAAGTCTAGGCAGTATTGGTTTTCTGTTTTTCAGCAGTGGATAATATTTTAACTTCATTGTTTTGGTTAAATTTTTAATGCAACTATTGAAAAGATTCTTTTCAGTTATTTGTAGTCTTCCCCCTATTAACATATGTTCTATTCTGTTAATGTAATTATTATTGTCCAAAATGATTACTTTATTTCCTTTATCCACCTTTGTGTATATTATCAATTTATGTTTTAACTGCTTTAATTACTTTTGTAACTGTAGAATTTCTTTCAGTTTTTAGGTTATCTTAAATAGCAACAGAAGAAAAATCAGGAATTTATGAAATCATATATACAGATTGTGATTGGAAAAATGAAGGGAAATTTAGAAATTCAGAGAAAAGAATACTTTAGGAATAATTATTTCAAGCAAATTGATAAGCCAGCAGTGACAGCTCACTTTTTGACCAAAAATCATGAAATTAAACAAGAGACTAAGCTGTTGATAGATCTTTACAGCCCAATGGAGCTATCCACTTGGGAAAAAATGAGAAAAACTAATGAATTTTGATGTTCCATTCATGGATGAACTTGGCAAGTTCCCACTAGAACCATCAGAGACCGCCACAGATGCACCTTGGGATCCAGCCAAATCAACTAGTCGGTCTATAGCTGATGAGGAAGCAAGTGCCCCCAAAACATGTCCTAGTGTTATATCAGTAAAGTGAAGTTTAGTGCGAAAATGTTTAATACCTTAAATGTAAATTGAAACTTGCACAGTGAAGCTAATCAAATTAATTGATATCATTGTATGATTCAATTGAAATACACACTCTTAAAGCTTCACTTACTTTTCATAAATGTATAACCGGTTTCGAGAACATTTAGTTCCCATCTTCACCAAGGCTAAAGTTCAACTGTCGGATCACTCGTTGAGCTGTGGGAATGTATATTCTGCTCTGGTTGCGGTGTGATAAACTTGTAGTTTATGTTTTCATCCCCGCAATGTCAAAGTTCATTATGCTGTCTTTGTATTTGTAGATGTAGATTTTCTCCCAGGTTGCTAATTCTGTAGGTCCATGTACTGATTTTAATAATTTTGCTTTATTTATTATGTCGTGATTTTGTGTCCAAAAATGCTACTGCTGATTTCTCTATTTGCTTGTACTTTATGTTCCTGAAATGTTTCTTTAACCGTGTACCTATGTTTCTCTTTGTTTTTCTAATGTAGATTTTTCCACATTCTGCACAGTTTATTTTGTAAATACCTGATTTTTCTTCTTGTGGAATACTGTCATTAACATTATCTATCAGTAAATTTTTAACATTAAATCTATTAATTGGTGCCAACCTGATATTAAAATCTTTAAGAATATTCTGAAATTTTTTTGTGGGCCATTTTGCTAAATAGTAAGGTTCACAAGACTGGAAATGGTATGCGCCCCATCATTAACAACATCAATACTCCCTCTTACTATTTAGCAAAATGGTTAGCTAATAGATTCAAGACATTACCAAAATTTCAAACCAGGAGCATAAACAATTCATATCAGTTAATAGAAAAAATTAAAGACATAAAATTGCATCCCTCTGACCTCTTATATCTTTAGAATATCTTAGAATCTCTGTTTCCGAGCATACCAAAAGAAAAACTCCTGATTTATCTACATGATTGGCTAAAAACAAGTGGAATTAATGATACACACATAAAAGAATACATCAAACTGACAGAAATGTGCATAAACCAAGCCTTTTTTACTTTTAAAGGAAAATTTTGTAAACAACAAGCAGGACTTCAATGGGCAGCCCCCTTATCTCCATTTCTAGCTAATCTCTTCATGAGTAGATTTGAAACACACATCAACACAGCTTTTCCATACATATTTAAGGTATGGTACAGATATGTAGACGATATATTTGCCATAGTTAACAAAAAACTCATTGATGATTCCTTAAAACTTTTGAAAATTACAAGATAGAAGCATATCATGTACACACAAAATAGAAACAGATAACATGCTGCCATTCTTGGATATTAAAATAATGAAATGCCAAGAAAATCTTAAATTTGGAATATACAGAAAGAATACACATGCAGATAATCACATCAAAGCAGACAGTTTTAACCCCACAGCGCACAAACATGCAGTAATTAACAGTTTAACACACCGGCTAGTTAACCTACAAATTAGCAAAGAAGAATATTTTAATGAATACAAACAAATAGAAGAAACAGCAGTTAAAAATGGTTTTAAAAAAGAACTAGTACATAAAAAGGTGCAGAAATTCAAGAGACAAAAACATATCAAAGAAACCACAACACTTTCAGCAAGAAAAGATAAACTAATTTTGAAAAAATTCACATAACATCCATGGGCTACAAAAAAATTTCAGTACAGATTTTAATATCAGATTGGCACCAATTAATAGATTTAATGTTAAAAATTTACTGATAGATAATGTTAATGACAGTATTCCACAAGAAGAAAAATCAGGTATTTACAAAATAAACTGTGCAGAATGTGGAAAAATCTACATTTGAAAAACAAAGAGAAACATAGGCACATGGTTAAAGAAACATTTCAGGAACATAAAGTACAAGCAAATAGAGAAATCAGCAGTAGCATATCATTTTTGGACACAAAATCACAGCATAATAAATAAAGCAAAATTATTAAAATCAATACAAGGAACTTCGGAATTAGCAACCTGGGAGAAAATCTACATCTACAAATACAAAGACAGCATAATGAACTTCGACATTGTCGGGGATGAAAACATAAACTGCAAGTTTATCACACTGCCACCAGAGCAGAATATACATTCCCACAGCTCAATGAATGATCCGACAGTTGAACTTTAGCCTGGGTGAAGATGGGAACTAAATGTTCTCGAAACCAGTTCCATACATTTATGAAAAGTAAGTGAAGCTTTAAGAGTGTGTAGTTCAACTGAATTATACAATGATATCAATTAATATCTTTAATACCTTATTGTGGGATATATCCCAACCATGTTAGTATACCTTTCATCAACTTTCTAAAAAGATCAGGAGATGAATACCATTAGTCCAAAAACAATGGAAGTCCTTGATCCAACAATAATTCACCTGAACATCTTTATTGCAAAACTTAAACATTTTGATCTTTACACTGCACATAGGAGAGTCACCGTCTGAATTTCATTAGTCTTTCATCAAAAATAATGTTCTGAGAAGGAAAAGGCATATCAGAAATTTTTTGTAATGGTAGGTAAAATGTAAAAATCTGGAAATTAGCTTGAACCTCTCCCTTCCCATTGTTACCCAGAATACTAGTGTTTCAATTACCTTTTTTCTTGTTCCAGTATAACTGAATTTATAATTTTTGTATTTAAGACATGAGGATAACATGAGCAAAATATCCTTTTTTTTCTTTTGGTTGTGTTGAATCATTTTACATCATTAGTCGTTTTCTTTCTGGTTGGGTCATTGAGCTGCTTTTGGCAATATTTATTCATTTCTTCACAAATGATGTCATACTTCCTTGTTAGACCTTCACAAACACCATTATATTCACTAAAAAGTAAATAAGATCAATTTCATTTTTGGACCTTTTCCACTCTTTATACTACTTGCAATTTTCAATGACCCCAAATGAATCATCATTACTAAATGTCACTTTCATTACATTTACATCATTAGAATTAGCATCATTGTCACTCATTCATTCAATGTTGTCACTTTCATCTTCTATAATTTCACCAACTTTAGAATCGCTGTCTATACTTTCAGTTACTTTCCGTATAATCTTTTCATTATCACAGTGAAGCCTTTTAGATTTCATGCTAAAAACTTCAGGGCTAAAATCGCTCAAAAAGAAATTTGTGACACATCAGAAACAGAAATGAGAATTCTGGAAATCACATATTTCTGCTGTTTGTCAGTGTTAGTGCCTGCGACATCTCTAGTCAAACAACAATACTACACATATTTCTATGCAGCTGTGCAATGATGTGAACTCAGCTCCTTATGCTGAAAATACTTTGTTACCCACAGCTCGTCATGTAATACGAATGGGTGAAAGACATTTTCTTATCTATTGTTTCCATGCTAATAACATGTTTTTCAAATATTCTGCTGTGTCATTTAAAACCTCATCTCTTTTGATGAATTGTTGCAGAATCTAACAGAATTCAACACTGCCCACAATCGTCGCATTTCTATGTTGGGTATTCCAGATGAAGAAATTCGCCCAACATCAAGAAAACGTAAAAAGAAATCTATAACATTTAGTGAAGAAGAAGAAGTAATAAACCCAGAAGATGTGGATCCATCTGTTGGAAGGTTCCGTAATATGATTCACACAACAGTTATACCTACAAAAGTAAGCATGTGTTATATATGCTTAAAATTAAACTATTATTGCAGCTTTGGTTCTGTAAGATGTGTGTTCAGTTTGAAATGTGCAACTAAGGAATTATTTAACAAATCATCAATAGATTCAAAAGCTATACAGTTAATAATTGCTGGTTAATATGTACAGTAAAGCCCATGTGAAATTTACATTAACCAGCATTTCCATAATTTTTACTAGTCTCTTCTGCTTTCTTGTAATCATCAATAAACCATAGATGTTTATGACATGTCTAATTTTGTTTCATTGTCTTATTTTGATCACGAACTTAATATAAGCGCTGTTTAGCATATTCTAGTTCATTACCATGTAGCATATCTGCTTGTCAACAGACCCAGGTTCGATCCCTGATCTTGACTTTTTGCCTGGTTAACATATTTTTCTGGAATTTTTTTATATTATGAAAAGGTGAATATCAAATTATTTTAGACATCATAGACTCAGACTCATTTGTATAATTTCCTTAATTGCATTCATTGTCTTGAAAGGTCCTTATTTAATAATTTCATTCATTCCATTTCATCATCTTGAAATTACTCATGGTTAATTTTAATATAAACATCTCACAAAGAGTGTTCAGACAACTTGATATGAATTGTGGGAAATCTGAAATTGTACTTGTACAAATACTAGCATGTTATCTGATTTTAAAAATTGTATTTTATTTGTCACTTTTAAGCCAATATATTTTTTAAATATCAGTCTTCACAATTAAGATTTTGACTACATCTAAAAAGGTTATTTCACTCAACATATAATAAATGAAGTAGTACACAATTATGCAGTGTCACATAGAATTGCAATAGCAAATAATATATATTTTTAAAGTTTTCAAATAAAAAATCTTTTTGCTTTCATTCAGTTTTTTTTTGTATCTATTTTGTATCCACATAACAGGATATTTTAAATATGTTGATTTGTTTAATTTATTGATACCCTTTAACATCTTAGGTCATCAGCATCCCATTCAATTCAGGGCAGGAAATGGGCATTAAACTTTGCTCAGAAGCCTCTTCTTCAGGCTTGAGGTTCTTTTACATGTTTGTAAATACATGAAATCATTGCTTTTGGAATTAAGGCTCATTTTCATTTAACTTTACCACATTATTCTGAATGGCACCATTGAAAGCCTTTGTTCTGATTAAGCACAGTTTTGCATAAACATATTCACCAACTTTCCCATGTATAGCTGTTACTCACTTTCCACATTTTTCACCAATTTCTTCTACCCATGTAATTATTGTCAATATTACACTAAAATTTAACTTGATAAGCAAGGCCCCAAACATTGTGGTACTTGAAAACAGTACCTTGGCAGTTTTGATTAAAAAAGCTTCACCATTGTTGAAACCATGAACAATATCTTAAGTTATATTATAGTGGTGCAGTAGTAGTTTGCAGCTTGAAGCCATCTTTCCAGTGATTAAGGATGAGCTGAATAGGCAAGGACACAGATGATGCAATTTCTTGAATGTCTGCACTTCTAGCGGAGCATTTATAAAGATTTTTGGTAACTGTTGGTATTAATTTATCCATACCAGGATAATTTTATCATGCTTCTTCAGTAACATTATGTAATGCATATGCAGTATACTTGGAGTGCAAAGCTGCAGAAATTTTACCTGCTTTCACTAAATAGGTAGCTGCATTGGTTACTAGAAGAATACTTTCTAAAGGGGTTTATTGCATTGTCAAAGGCAACTAGTGTTGGAGGGTAGTTATCTCCAACACTTAATAAGATATACAAAATGATTATTCTCATCAATCTTCATTAAAACATCAATATTATTTGTAATCACGGCTTTTATATTCCTAAACTTAGGAATTAATTTTTTACACTAAACTCCACTTACATAAAAATAAGACTTGTTTCAGGAGATTCTCCCCCATCTTCAGTTGCTCAATGAACTGCTGTTACTCAAAACGATTGCTAGACCCCCAGATGTTCCTGTGGTGGCATCTGTTGGCTGAAGTAGGAACTTGCTGAGTTCATTCAGGAGGTTCAGTGAGCAACTGAAGATGGGGTAGATTCTCCTGAAATGCATCTTATTTTATGTAAGTGGAGTTTAGTGTAAAAAAATAAATACCTAAGTTTAGAACACATTTAATATCAACAATATTTGCTACATCCTCCTTTATAATCAGTGGTTTCATCCATAGAAGCCCATTTCCTATTATATAGCAATGCAGGAGCTTATTCTATTTAAAACTAGCAAGTATTCATATTGTTCTGAAGCATTATTGCATTAGGAATGTATTGAATGTTATAATTCTATAGAAAATTGCTTAAATATTGATTATTCTCTTTCTAGTATGCAAATATTTTTGTTGAAATCTGAAATTTGCTTGTCGTAAATGATGGCGAATTCTGAACAAGAGCTGTTTGCAACTGTTTGATGCAACAAATTAAATTTTTTTGATGTTTTGACATACTACAGTATGTGCATCAAACTACTTATAATTTCACACATTTTAAAGAAAAGATGCCATCTGTAGTAAGATGTTTCTCTCAAATTCTCACACAAATGCTTGTAACATATACTACTTTCTGGCATCTTGACTAAGGTAGCACACACAGTGAAACCATCCAGTTCATTAATTTCTGTTTCATTAACTTCTTTTTTTTTTTTCCCTGCAGGACAACACTTCTAATTAACACTTTTAACTACATAAATTCTTTCAGACAAACATACACCCTTCTGCTTGCTGCAGACAATTGTTAAGACTTTAAAATGGCTAAAAAAGCGACTTACTTCCAACCAAAGTTAAGGTTGTTAGGTGCATTGGAAGTTAAACAATTTTGACTTTCAAGTGCAATGCAGCTGTTCAATAAAAGAAATAATTATTGGAGTATTAGTATTTGGTTTATTTCCATTTGATCAGGGCGTGAAACAGCTGATAAATTTTGCTCAAAGGTCTCTTCTTTCAGGCTTGAGGATCTTTTAAGGAAAAGTACCGAAAAATTGAAGAGTGTAAATTGTAACACCACTTTATAAAGGTAAAGGAGATATTAGGAATCTGACACATTATAGAGTTTACTCTCAATTATTGGGTAAGTCTTCACTGGAGTGTTAGCAAAAAGATTACAAGAGTGGGCAGAAAAAGAAATGAAAATGTCAATATTTCAAGCAGGCTTTAGGAATGGTAAATGAACAGATGACAATATTTTTATAATTAGAACATTAGTTGATAAATGTCTTAGTTACAAATGAGGTAGAATCTATTTGTTGTTTTTGGACTTAAAAAAAGCTTTCCACAAAATTCCTAGAGAAGCAATTTGGATCAGACTAAGAAAGAAAGGAGTAAGCCAGAATTTTATAAAGGTAATTCAGAATATTTATAAGGAAAATGAATTTTGAGTTAAATATGAAAGGGGAAGGGTTACAGATAAAATAACAATGTCGATCTAAGACAAGGATGTAAATTAGGCCTATTTTTCTTCAATCTATTTATTGATGATGCTCTATAAGAAATTGGTAAAGGTAATGTACATTTGCCAACTATGAATAATATAGAGATATGGGGGGTCTGTTCTGTGCAGATGATTTGGTAACAGATTCTTTAACAAGTATAGAATTAAAACAATCATTAGAAGCTATAGGGACATTTTGTAGAGAATGGGGTCTCAAGATAAATAAAAATAAATGTACAATTATGGTGATGGAAAAAAGGCTTCAAATTAAAAAATACAGGAAAAATGGTGGTAGGAGAGCACAGATATTGAAGTTGTCAAGCAAAGTGATTATTTAGGTGTTTGTCTAGCAATGGGAAATAAAGCAATCAAAAAAGAAAAGCAATAGCAGAAGGAAAAATAGCCATGAGTGTAATCAGATCTTGTGTAAATAAAATACCAAATATGTAAGTAAAATGGTTAGAAGAATATATGGCTCAATAGCGGAGAGCAGAATGATGTATGAAATAGAAATTTGGGGGCCAAATGGAGGGTGGAAAGGGATAAGCATAATTAAATGGACACTTTTGTAGAATTGTCCTAGGCTTACCTAGATCTTCACATAACATGGTTGCTCGAATGGAAGATTGGACTTTAAAAGCAAGGTCATAGAAAGATTATTGAAATATTGGTATAAAATAGGGAGACTAGAGGAGGAGAATGTCATCAATCATTGTTTGGTAGCACAAGGAAAAATTAAGGGGAGAGAAACTTGGATATCTAAAAACCAAATATTATGCAAGAATTAGGCTTGGAATCGTTATTGACAAGGAGAAAGATTGGGAAAAGGATTTTGGAAAGAGATAGTAATAAGAATTGAGGATATTGAAAAACAGGAAATATGGGCAAATCTTAATACCGAAAAATCTGAAATTGTACAGCACACTAAAAACTGTGGTGAAGAGAAAGTATATTGAAATCTGCGATTAGGTAGGAAGGGAAGGACTGGCATGGTTTAGAACAGAAGTAATACACTGAAGTGGAATAAAAAATGAATATATTAAGGGGATATGTCCTATATGTGAAGAACCAGATAATACTTGGCATTGTATACTAGAATGTGAGCAGACAAAGTTTTGGAGGGAACAGCTCCAATTACGAAACTGAGAAAATTTACCAAATGAAATAAAAGGCAGAAGTATTTTAAATTTAAAATCAGATAAAAACATTAAGGAACTAGGAAAATACATAGGCAAGGTGAGACAAAAATGGTTATGGCCATAAAATACTTAGGAAAGGTACATGAGAAATGGTATAGAATTATCAGGTAGTGAAAGGAGGATTAAATGAGTAGGTGAAGGAATGAGATTAGTTATTTAGTTTTAAACAGGATTCTTATACACCAATAACCAGGATGTTAATGTGCATAAGTTCCAAAAGAATAAGCAACTCCCAAAGATAGAAATTTAGCTGAATGGGTTTAATTAAAAAATAGGGAAGGTTTGTTATTGTAAAAGACATAACTTATTATTGTATTGAATATATAAATTATTTATAGTATTGTGTTTTTTTTTGGGGGGAGGGGGTTTGAATCGTAACCTGGTCCCTTGCATATTCCAGTAGGTAGCTTCTGGTGAACTGTGGACTGGGAACCTGAGCTGAGCATATATAACTCTTTGAATACAGGAAATAACAAAAACCACTGATTTTAGAGTGGGATAGCACTTGCTTATATTCCACATTAGAAAATCACTTTGATTTAAGAGCCTCTATTATAACAGTATAAATTGTTGGTCCTGGTGGTGAAGTGGTTACCATACTTGCCTCCTAAACCCAAAATCGCGGGTTCGATCCCGGCCAGGACCAATGGATTTTTTGGGGCATAAAAATCCTAAGTATGGCTTCCTTCGGAAGGGTAGTAAAGCTGTGGGTCCCGTGTTATACATTTATGGCATGATAAAGAACCTCAAGCCTGAAAAAAGAGACCTCTGTGCAAAATTTGTCAGCCGTTTCATGCCCCGAGTTGAATGGGATGCTGATGACTTGAGATGTTAAAGAGCATCCATAAATAAACCTAATCAAAAAAAAAAAAAAGTAACAGTATAAATTGAAAAAATAGCTGTGTAAATCCATATCAATACACACTCTGTCTACATTCAAGATGTCAGTACTTTGCTGAATATCACAGAATGTCCAAAATGTATTTTGCAACTTTAACATCAACCAATTGATTAATTGACATAAATGAAAAATCTTGGTTGATATGAATCATTAATTCAAGAAGTTTTGTTCATGCACTTTAACATGTGCAACTCTGGTCAATCAACAAATAGCTCCAAACATTAACTTTGGGGCTGTCAAATAACACCTCTGCTACAGCATGTGGATAGGTTTAGCCCCAGATGCAAACATTATGCTTGCTGACTCTACCACACAGATTGAAAGTGGATCAATCAGAAAATGCCCATTTGTCTAAAAAGTGTGTCTAAACTCCAAATATGCAAGAATATTCTCACCAGATGTCATTTCCATTGGTCTGTCATACAGTGTGATTTCCAGTGTGATTTGTAATTAATATGGATACAAAAATGCTTTTGCAGTACTTTGTTACTGTTGTGAGGGCTTTGCAGCTCCTGCCATGCCCTTCAAAGAGATTTCTATTGTGAATGCTGAAAGAACTGTCATATTCATTCTGTGTTATCGTCAGTTATTTGTGGCCTGACTACATGTTGCTTTTTATCCATAGTCCCTATTTGCCTAAAGTTGCTGTACTTTGCATATGCTTGGGAGAGGGTGATGACTCCCTAAAATATGTTTTGAAGTTTCTCTGTACTCGCATGTCTATTTGGTTTCAATGAACCATATGAGTCTTTTCTATTAGATGCAATTTTTTTTAAAATTATGCTCCTGTCACCTGGTATAGAGAAGTCAATTACTCAATATTTAGAGAGGAAAAAAAACTTATTGAACTGGTAAATTGTATAAATTAAGGTTTTTCCCTTATCATTGAATGTTGAGTTACATGATATTGTAATGCCTAAGTGTCAAAAGCAGAGATAAGAAATGAACAGTAACAACTATGGTAGTAGTGGTAGTGGTAGCTGCTTTGATGATCTAATCAGTTTTGTTATTGTGTTGTGTATTAAATTTCACTCCTTTATTTCACAGCATAGAAACATTAACTTTAACACTTATTCTTCCAGAAATCCCCTTTGTATTCTTTCATTTTCTTTACTGAATAGGAACTGGCCACAAGTACAAAGTTTGTTTTCATATATTAATGTTGAGAACAGAGAGTTTAATAAAGCACCTATTGGAGTCATTTTGAAAACATTATATGACATTTATATGTATAATTCTTGAAGCTGTTTACAGTAAAGTCACTATATTTAAAATGATACACCATGGGTAACCTATTTACACACTTCACTTACTATTGTAGTAAGTGAAATGTGTACATGACACATTGCACATTCACATACACTTCTAGAAATAAACTGAGCAGTGAACTGCATGGAAAACTTGAGAAGCCAAGAATTTCAAGTAACAGAAAGGGATGTACTGTTTTATAATTGCAGCCCTCGTACTTCTTTCTAAACTGGTTTCAAGCAGTTCTGACAAGGAGAATGTACAAATGAGTGCAAAATAAGATAGTGAGAGTTGAGATAGTCATTTTGCCTTAGACAATTCATTTTCAGATCCTGTAGCAGAGGCATACTTTCCATTAAATTTCTAATGGATCATAGGGTCTGGTATTTTACAAAAACATTGGAATAGAACCAAACTACACACATTTCATGAAGTGTACGCATAACTATTTTCTGAATTTAAACTTTTGGGAGGTAACCAACATTAATTTTCCTTTTTTTTTCTTGTGTTCTGGTAGTGCCAGGGCATGACAGCATTATGTCTAAAGCGACACTTGTTATGTAGCATGTATGCTGGATATCCTACACCTGCCAAATTCTTATTGAGGAACTCTTTCAAGTTACTAAAGATATTATTTCTCAACAGAGCAAGTCAGTCCTGGTGGTGTAGTGGTTACCATACTAGCCTTCTAAACCCAAGATCACGGGTTCGAACCCAGCCAGGATCGATGGATTTTTTCAGGAGTAAAAATCCTAAGTATGGCTTCCTTCAGAAGGGAAGTAAAGCCATGGGTCCCATGTCATACATTTATGGCATGATAAAGAATCTCAAGCCTGAAAGAAGAGGCCTCTGAGAAAAATTTGTTGGTTTCACGCCCTGAATAGAATGGGGCGCTGATGACCTAAGATGTTAAAAAGCGTTCGTAAGTAAATCAATTAAAAAAAATCAACAGAGCAAACAGTAAGCAATAACCCACTAACAGACAAACTTATGGGCATATTATGAAACTTGTTTAATTATAAATTGCTTATCTTTATAGGCAATAGACACATATGTCTGCTGGGCATAAAACACATTCTGCTTCATTTTCATTTCAGTCTTGTTTGAAAGTTCTGTACTTTCCTTGTAATTTACAATTAAATTTCTGCCATGAATAATCAGATTAACTGAATGACAAACAAATTCTCATTTAAAAGAAAAATAAGAAATCTTTAATTTTAGAACATTCTGGCACCTTTTCCTAGACACCCAGACATAGGATTGAAATGTAGGACATGTCCTGGAAATTTAGGATGTCAGGCCACACTAATCAGATATTGTCATAAATGTCTTAAAGATTAAAACTTTCTAGGCTCAAGGGACACCAGTTACAGGTAAATGTGGGGAATTCTCTAACAAAAGTATGAACAGACAATGTGATAAAAACTATTCACCAAGTGGCAATTGAAAATGTTAGCACAGAACTTGGCCAGTCTGGAATTTTGGACCAGAGTTTGTGTTAGTCTGTGCCAGATATGTACTTGGGTTAGTTTAAGATGCTGAACCTATATTGCTGTGTAAAAGAAACACATGACACTCATGATGAATTGATTCAATTACTGCATGAAGTTTTTCAGTTTTTGTAGTTATGGAATTATGTGTAAAGTTGTTTTAAATGAGAAAGAACATTTGTATTATCTTTGTAAATCAGTATGATGTGAAAGAGGTTGTTAATTGTTCCATTGACCTATTAATTGTTGTTTGTTATACTAGATGGTTTGAACAATAATTATTTTTTCAGTAATTTGTGACCTAGAATTGCGGATCTCTCTACCTCCCCAAGTTAATCTATCAATGTTGTTATACCCTGTGATCACATATTTAAAATTATACATCTAAATTATTGAATGCTTGTCAAATAAGTATTTGTTAACATTAATATTTTCACTACTGAAGTGTATGTTGTAACATTTCAAATTTAAAGTTATACTTCTCACATTTAAATGTTTAAGTGCTAAGTCTACTGGAACCTGAAGATATAATAGTTATCCCCTCCTCTTTGTATTCATATTTTCTTCTGCCTATCTTTTCCCATCATGATCATCAGCCTACTAAAAAGGAACACTTTTGTATTTGAACATCTAAAAATAATGATTAACCATAAAAATATCAGTACTTCAAGTTAAGTTCACATAAACAACACAAGAACATTTAGAACTGATCCTTTAAATACAACCGAGGAAAATAATTTTTAGCAGTGGAAACCACAAAAAGTTTTATTTATTTATTTATTCATTCATTCATTCATTCATTCATTCATTCATTCATTCATTCATTCATTCATTAATAATCCTGAACCAATAAATCTTTTAAAAAGAAAGCTGTTATCCTCAAATTTATTGATTAAGTTATACATAGATAAAAGTGGCTGAAAGTTAGAGGTTGATGAATTGTGTTTAAATATTTGTATAATTTTTTTATCTAATTAGTTTAAATAGTGTGCTAGTAAAGAGAATGTTTAATTAAGATAGCCAGGCTCTAGTCTCTTGGAATTCCAATGGAATAGTGAGGTTCAGCCAGAGTCTGGAGTCCAGTAGCAGTTAAGAAAAATTTTAAAATTTTATAAATTTGTTTACTCATATATGCAATATTATATATTTGATTGTTTCACTATATTATGTGGATTATTGTGTATGCTTTCAATAAATGCAATGCAATATAAGGAATAGATGGCATTAGCATTTTTTTATAGTTAAATCTCTTAAATGGGATCACAGCCATTATATTTGTCCCAAAATAGCGACATAATACTTTACTAATTATTGGTCACACATATTTTTGGATCTCATAGAGTGTCATCATTCTTTTTATTTGCGACATAACACACATTCAGCTCATCTATTACAAGTTTAGATTTCCTTATCTTTATACAAAACATCCTAGTTTTTACCTCGGGTACTTTGGTATCAAAGGACGAGGCATCCACCTTGAGTAGATTGCATCATTGTTCAATACTCCAACAGATTCTGTGCATTTTTTGCAAACATAAGCACTATCTTCCTCTACATATTGTTCATAATTTTTGCACTTTTAATTTTAGTTACCATGTATATTAAGCACAAAGAATGTATGAGCCCAAAGGAAATCACAGTTCAGTGATCCTTTCACCCATATTTGGGGGGAAGGGATATATATATATATCTTATAACTCCAGTATTTTATTTGTCTTAAATTTTAACTTAAGTTCATACTTAATATCATATTACTATTAATCTTTAAAACCCTTTTTTTTTAAGCGTCAACGTGTTGATGGGGTTGTAACTACAACTGGCTTGACAAGTAGCTCAGATAACAACCTTTCTTTGAAGCATTTGCATCCATCAACAATAATGCCTCATCTTTATCAAGATTTGCCACCTGAAAGTCATGCTAATACTAGCAATGTAACAACTGTATCCACAGGTATTTCATTGTTCAACATAATCTTTACCAAAATACATGTACATAGATTTAAAATTAGTTGTTTGTTGTTATTGCTAGAATACTTCACTTAAGGCCTCTAGAATAGAAAGGACATATGCACCAAATTTAGTTTTGAAAAAATGAGTTCAAAATGCGCAAAGTATTCTTCTTCCATGGCAAGGCAGTTTAAATAGAAATTTGTTCTTTACTGAAGCTAATGAACCAAACATATCCACAAGAATGAAAGAGAAAACTTTATAGAATGTGCAAAAGAAAAAAAAAATGGGATGTTAGTGCATATGTTTCTCCTATTCTGATGACCTCAATTATTGTGCTTGATTTACAAACTGAATATTGTATAGAGCAGCAGTTCCCAAACTTCTTGCATGCATGACCCCCTTTTTGAGAATGAAATTATTGGTGACCCCTCCATTCACTTTGCTGCTAAATAATAATTAATTTGCAAGTTTGCACACACACTTCAACACTGTGACATCTATTCATTTTTCTGTTTTTTTGTTTTGTTCTTTATTTGTTTTCTTATTTTAAATAAAGCTCTTGAGTGCATTAATATTTTGTGCCTTCTCAGTCATTGTCAATTCTATACTTTCATTACACATAGAGAGCTATTTCTTTGCACAGTATTTGATTGTTACCCATAGTTCTACAGCATATTCAGTCTGCTAAGCAAAACTTACATGTTCAGGAACTAAAAATGCATGTGCATGTGTATGTATAGTAAAGGAAAGCTGAATAAATTTGCTGTTCATTTTCCCTTTCCCCTGCATTTCTACATGACAGGGAAAACTGAACTGGTTTTGAGATCATGGAATATGAGTGCAAGGTGAACATTGGAAATAGAGCTCTCTTTGTGTCTTAGCATTTCTAGAAAAATCTATTTAGAATCATATGATAGCTCAAAAAGGTGAAATATTTATACCTATATATAGTTATTAGAGATGATAGGAAACTTGGAAATTATTACATATATGAAAACTTATATATCTAACAGTAAAAATATAAAGCAATTCAAATATGAACTGGCAGACTAAATAGTAATTGTGGAAATACCAGATAAAGGCATGCATAACCATTTAAAGAAGGAGCAACAGGTGGCCAAAAATCAATAAGCATAGTGGATGGACACAATTTTTTAACCTGAATAAAGCAAAAAAAAATGTAGCATGTCATAAAATGTGGTTATTCATCTGTTGCTATGATCTCTTATATAGGCTACCAGAGCAGTTCAACTCCAAGGCATTATATGTTGCATTTCATATAACAACTAAGGAATTAAGCCAGTGATGTAGCCAGTGCCTGATGCTATCAAGGCACAGGTATAACAATGATTACACAAAACATGTCCAATACTCATATTTTAAGGCAGCTCAAGCTATCTTAAAAAGTTGGCTAATCATCTTGCAACAATATATCTGTGTCAATGTTTCATTTATTCATCTTCGTCCCTGCCAAGGAATTTTGGAAGCAGTTTTTCTTCTTCTATAAGGGTTTCTGAATTGCAGTTTTCAGCTTATGGTTTAAAGTGACTGAAGTAAATTTTTTACCTTATGCAATCTGAAGCTATAGTTATCAAAACTCGAACTACAATCATAACTTACTGATTGTTATTATCCCTTTTGCCTTAAAACACTAGTTCAAATGCATAGACAAAATATATTATATTTTTCCTGTAGCTCAGCATTAAGCACTCTTAGTCAATTACACACTATCCTATTATTATTATTATTATTATTATTATTATTATTATTATTATTATTATTATTATTGTTGTTGTTGTTGTTGTTATTATTATTATTATTATTATTATTATTATTATTATTATTATTATTATTATTATTATTATTATAGAACCAAATACAGTATAACTCCAATTGAGCACAACTTCTATTTAGTTTGAACCCAATTTTGTTCTGCCTTAGCCAAGATGGCTACCATACATATGAATGTTCTTGAATAGTGAAATTTCAAGACTCAGCAAGCTGAAGACTGACAATGTTATACTGTTTAAACCAATGCTGCTTCGTTTCTAACTATGCTGGCTTCATTTGAGCTTTAACATCATAGCATCAATTAGTGTTGGTGTTTGATGGTCTGTTATGATATGTGCATGAATCAGCAGCATGGCTTCAGTATGTTCATGCAAACTGTATGTAATTAATTATTTTGTGGATGTTTAGTGTAAATGCTGGGAAACTGTAATCTTAGACTACAGTACGTTGTAACTGCAGTACAGCAGTAGTATATGTATCTGCTTGTATTGTTGTTGTAATGTAAATAAAGTATTTTGGTCCATTTTTGTTAATACAAAGATTTATAGAAAATGTGTGCATTTTGCTGAAACCTCAACTTAAGGTTAAAAAAAATGTATCCCTGTAAAAAAGGTAAATAAGGGCTATTCTGTATGTTTTTATGTTTTGTGGAGTTGACTAAAAATAAATATAAAATAAGGAATAGTACCTGGAGAATAAATTTTTCAAAATTGAAAAGAATGCAATATAAATTTACCTGTTATATTGCTTTAAATTAAATAATTCATATATTAAAAACCATTTTAAATTTTTTTACCCATCCTATCAGAAGTACTGTGTTATTTGTTCTTGGCTCTTCAGTTTGTATAGTTTTTATATTTTTGGCACACCACAAGCATTTCATTCTAGATATGTTCTCATTTTTTTCCCAAACTTTTTAAAGCATCCAAGAAAATAATGTCCAATGACTCTTCCACATCACACTTTTCTTCGTCATCGTGTTCAACATTATCACCTTTATCACTAAATGAAGAACCAAGGTTTTAATTCAGCATCTGGTCAATATTTCTTACTTATTAAGTATTGGCATTGGTACAGTTTTGCAGACTGTATCACTTTCTAGTCATATTGTTCCTGTTCACTAAGGGTGTAAACATCACTGCAACCATCTTGAATGCCAAAAACCATATTTTCAAATGCAATTTTGAATGGTTATAGAAATTATATGGCAGGCCTCTGCAATAAAGTGCATTGGAGGAAGGATGCTTAAGTTTAGTTTTGATGCATCTTGTAACCTTCCTATATTTGTAACATGACTAGTAGATTATTAGTTGTCTCCTATAATCAGCTGATAACATCCACATCCAAGGTGCAATTTTGAGAAATGAGTTCCACCTTCACAGGTGTATCTTTTGAGTTTGCTGCATACGGATTGATAAACAGAAATTTCCTGTTATGAGCAGCCATCTGAATGTAACTGAAGCAAATACTCTTAAAACAATTCTGTTTTCATTTAAGAGGGAATATTGGTTTTGTATTTCATTGGCAACTTTTTTAAATGGAAAACAGTGTGGGTTGTATCTTTCAATCACCAGGAGAGGATGTCTGAACCTCTGAATTAAAAGCAGGTGGAATGTCAATCTTTGATGTGATATTTTTACCACCATTACATGGCTCATATTTGGTAAGTTCAGGTTTTGTATACCAATAGATTTAAAAACAGATTAGTCTAATTTGCATTATATATGTTCCTTAGGTCATAATCTTGAACTAAATTCTGTCACTTTTCCATTCTTCTGCTGTTTTAGGGTTTATATTAATACTTGCCTCAGAAATAGTTTTATACATGATATTATGTCACTTCTTAGAACAATTGATTCAGTAAATATATCATTTATTTTTGTGTCAGAACCAATACAGTGAAGCGACTAAACTGTTCTTAGTTATCTAGTGAATCTAGTAAGATTATCAAATCGACTCATTAGATAACTAGGAACAAATTGATTTAGTGCTTAAAAATTTTGATGCCAAGTCTGCATTGTACATAATTTTTCCTTTTAAATGAGTGCCAGCAGTTGTAACATAACTTTTGGCTAACTTTTGCAACAACATTATAAGAAAGTTAATACACTAGGAAAACACCTCACAAAAGATAACATTAAAAAAAATCCAACATGATAGAAATAGAAAAAATGCAAACAGTATCTCTGGATTCGAAGTTCCAACTGTAAGAATTAGAACAGGCAGTGAAAACACTAAAAAATAAAAAGCAACCAGGACCAGACCTTATACATCTGGAGTACATTAAGAATCTTGGAATAAGAGCAAAAAAGATATTATTGTAAATTGTTAATAAAATATGGTTTGAACAAGAAATATGCCATCAAGCTGGTGCAAAGCATTAGTAATACCAATTTTAAAACCAGCAAAAACTACAAATGAAACAAAAAGTTACAGATCTATATCATTGACCTCAATTCTGGCAAAAATAGCAGATAAAATGGTAGTTAATAGATTAATATATTACCTTGAAACAAACAACTTATTAACAGATGAACAGGCTGGATTTAGAAGACAATATTCAACAGTTCACCAAACATCAAGATTAATAGAGGACGTGAAAAGTAAACTAGCTTAATATGTCAGTAGCTGCAGTATTCATAGATTTTCAAACAGCATTTGATCTAGTATGGAAAGAGATGTTAATTAAAAAATTAGTACAAATGAATTGCCCAAAAAATATAATTAGATGGTATAGAAGATTCCTACAGCAAAGATGGATTGCAGTTAAATGGAAGAATACATTGTCCAAATACACCCAACTCAAAACCGGAGTGGCACAGGGTGCAGTATCCAGTTCGTTATTATTTAATATATATATTAATGATATGCCAAAGACTATAAAACAAACCGGAATAAACATTGCAATGTATGCAGATGATGTATTTATATGGCCAGCTGAAAAAAATGATAAGAAGGTATATATCAGACTAGAAGAAAAAATAAAAAAATGTCTTAGATAAACTAGCAAATTGGGTAAAATTAAATAATATGACCATTAATGCAGCCAAAACTAAATATTAAGTCTACACTATGAAACACTTTGATGAAAGGGAAAAAAACTTAAAACTTGAAATTAACGGAAGTCAAATAGAATATGCAGAAGAAATCAAATATTTGAGAATAGCACTGGACAGGAAATTGAAAATGAAAGACCAGGTACAAGATATCACACAAAAAGCCATAAAATGAAGTAACACATTGAAAAGATTAGCTGGATCTAAATGGGGCAGCTCAATGGAAGTTTTAAATAAAACATATAATAGATATATGAAACCAGTACTAAAACATGGATGTGAGCTACTATTAACAGCAACAGAAGAAAAAATTAATAAGATTGAGAAATGCCAAAATCAATGTTTAAGACTGATAACAGGTGCCATAAAAAAAACACCAATAAATGCACTTCTGGCCGGAACGAATAATAATCAAATGAAAACCAACATTGAAGCATAAGCGGCACAATTATATACAACATTAAAAACAAACCCAAGTAAACATAAATGGTTTCATCACCTACCCAAAGAACACAAACTAAAAACACACATCACAAATAAAGCTTACTTAGAGAAGAATTACAATTATTTAAACCTGGCAGAGAAGAGCATCCCATATCCCTCAAGAACTTATCCAATGGATTATATTAAGATAGGAACAGATAAAAAAATGACACAACAATTAATAAACAAGAAGATTCAACAGAGGTATGCAGAACTATAGCACTTGAACATTTATTCAACCAATTCCCTGAAACAGACTGGTTCAGAATTTACACAGATGGATCTGCAGACAAACAGAGAAATAATGTGGGAGGTGGAATATATTGTAAATATTTCTTGCATTATTTCACACTGCCTAGACAATCCACAAGTTATGAGGGTGAAATGGTGGCAATACAACGAGCGTTGGAACAGATATACCATAGGACTGATATAAAAGAAAATAAAGTAGTGATTCTTACAGACTCAGCTTCAGCTATACAAGCTATAGAATGATATGATAGTTCATATGAATCTTACAATGTAAGGGACATGAGATCTTATTATAGATTACTCCAAACAAAAGTTCAACAAATAATACTACTGTGGATACCAGCACATGTGGGAGTGATAGGTAACGAGAATGCAGACTTTCTGGCCAAAAAGGGGGCAGTGCTATATTCAAAACCAATAAAGCCCTGTGGATTAAATGTAAAATTAAAAAATATCAACATAATATTCAAGTGGAAATATCTAATAAAATTATTCTAATATAAAAGAAACAGTACAAAAAATAAAAGATCTATCAAGGAAGGAAGCAGTTGCTCATTTTAGACTGGCCACTGGACATGATTGCCTGGTGGAACATCTACACAGATTTGGTTTTATGAATGATAACACATGTAAGATCTGCAATACTGAGAAGATTCTAAATGGAGAACATCAATTGGAATGCACAGAACTGAGGAAAGTTGCACCTAACGGGAAAATACACAAATTATATTGGCTGGCGAGGGAAAAATTAATGGATCAAAATCCTGCACATTAGATCAGCAACAATAGTTGTAATATTCGCCACACAAGCTTGGCTTAATCATAAAAAAATAGATTTTACTAACCATTCCCTCCCTTTGGAATATAAGCCACAAGTCCCAAAACTCTTCTCTTTAATGGTACAATTTTTCACAGTTGGGTTAAGTGCTGTTGACACAAATTAAGTAGATATATTTTGTACTTTTTTTTTCTTTTTTTTTTTGAATTCACAGTCCCAACATGCTTAATGCTTAATGCTTAATGAAGAAGAAGCAATTCACTTAGTGAAAGCATAGCCAGTAGTGCACCGAACCAAGTATTACAAGCAGTCTCCTAACTTTGTTTTGCCAGACCAGAGAGAGCTGACCTCATATTTTACTGTTTGCATTGGAAGCTGAGTTAATGGACAGCAGGGTACAAAATTCTTGCAAAAAATTGAGGAAAATGTAAAATTTAGAAGATGTTTTATATTTTTAATATGAACATGAAGATGATATTTGAAATTATTGAAGTTTCACTGTATCTTGTGGAGAATATCTATGGGTTGCTGTTTATTAGGCATTGGTTTACAAAACTGCATATGCCTATCAGGTTTTATCTTCCAGCAGACTATGGAGCAGTTTTGGGTGATATAGTTTCTGATCAGTGTTTCTATATATGGCACACAACATTATTTGAGAGCTCCAATCTCATGACAACTCTGCAGGTTGACTATTTTATCTTGCCACAAATCCTGTGCAAATAAAATCTAATTTTCTGGTCTGCACACTTGACTGTTTTCTTGATATTGTTATCATTAAATTTAAAGGGCTATTTATAAATAACTTTTTTTTTATTATTATGAAAACATCAATATAGGTACAGAATTTTGAAAGTACACTCTTTGCCCTCAATTTTTAACATAGTTTCTTCTTACATTGAAATATAGCATTTAACTAGCTTTAGAATTATATTGTCGTAAAATTTTTTCACCTGTGCTTGAAGCCACTGACCTCACAATGCTTTCAATGATTTTAACTCATAATCATCATCATTGTTGTTGCTATGTTCAAAGAGCTGCAATGTAAGTGGATGTGCCAGATTTTCAGAATTTCAATAAAGAAACATAAAATTTTTTCTCTTAAGGGTCAGTAGTGGCCATTCTTTAACCTTAAAAATTACAATTAGTCAAATTAATACAATACATTTAATACATACAATAAGATGATCATGGTGGGCCATCATACCTGCATTTTTTTTTTTTTGCATTATTTAGTAATGCTTAAACATCAATAATTCATAATTAAGTAATAACAACCTTAACAACTCTCATTAAAATTGTAACTTATTTGAATTTCATTATTAATAATTACATTTAAAATATGTTTGCACCATTCATTACTCCATTTTATATTTACTATTGAAATTACCCTTTATAAAAATGCATTAGAGCCTGAAATGTTTTAAAAGTAGGAAATTTATATGCCTCATATTGAGAACATCTGTACTGAAAAATGTTTAACTATTTTCTTCTAATGATTGAAACTTTTTTCCATTTAGTAATCTTACACTGTCATTAAGTACATAAAATTCCTCATAAACAGAAAGCAGAGTGCATCAAATAAGCAAATAACATGTAACATGAGACAACTGCACATAGTGACTGATCAGAGCACATATGCATACTAAATCACCCATGCCATACTATTCCCACCTGTATTCACATTCCTATCAACAGGCTATGGGTATTAGCACTCAATTCCTATTTTTTGAAAAAAATGTTTCACAAGTTCTGTGTGAATGTGAAAGATACAAAATATGGGCCTTTTGACATCCTGTATGACTTTTAAACAAGAACCAATTTTTCCTCTTCAAACATGGAATGTCCCGCAAGTTTAGATGCTACCCATTTCTTCATGTACTTGAAGAAATGATGATTGTAACATAAATTTTTCAGACCCATTTTGCAGCCAAGTTCCTTGAATCTTCTACCAATTTTCCCACAATTTCTATAATCGAGAAACTTCTCTTTTTCAAGAAAAATATTTGCTGTAATTTCTGATAGGATTTCCACACTATTCTGTTTTTATGACCATCGTAGATTCAAATGTACTATCAAATATGATGAATTTTCTGATATCAGGACCATTAAATTTTCCTTCCTTCATTTTTGTTTCTGAGAGAGCTGAAAATTTGTCACAAAAATGCTGAAAACAGGCACTATCTTTGGTAAAGTGTTGGTAAACGGTATCAGTATCATTAATTCAGGTTTGATATGGAGAGATGGTATAATCATCACTTGTGAAGGAATGAAGAGGCTTTCACATACAAATGGCTTGGAACCAGCAGCAAAGTGCTCTCAAGGTAACCAATCTTTCTGAATACAGTGGCAGGCATTCTCTTGCCCTGCTGTCCAATTTACCAATAAAACATGGGTATTTATTTAGTTTAGCTAAATTGTTGGTTAGACAATAACATGATTGTTGACTTGGAAGGATCTGATCACAACTGCATAGCAGGCATCTTGGTAGGGGTTAAGACAACACCCTCTTCTCCTAATTCTATTTTTCTTGTTCCTCCTTGCTTCTCCCCTATTAATATGAATTATCTGTATTCTTCTAGAAGCTTATAGCATAATTCCAAACATTAATTTACTGATTAAAAATTAAAATGTGAATTGGAACTTGCACAGTGAAGCTAATCATATAATTGATATCATTATATGATTCATTGAACTACACACTCTTAATGCTTCACTTACTTGTCATAATGTATGGAACCATTTCAAGAACATTTAGTTCTCATCTTCAGCCAGGCTAAAGTTCAATGTATTCTTTTATGTGGTATCCTTAATTCCAATAAAAGAATACATCAAACTCACAGAAATTTGCATAAACCAAGCCTATTTTATTTCAAAGGAAACTTTTATAAACAATAAGCAGGACTTACAATGGGCAGCCCCTTATCTTCATGAGTAGATTTGAAACACACATCAACACAGCTTTTCCACAATATTTAAGGTATAGTACAGATATGTCAACGATATATTTGCCACAGTTAACAAAAAACTGATTAATGATTCCTTAAAACTTTTGAAAATTACAAGATAGAAACATATCATTTACATACAAAATAGAAACAGATAACACGTTGCCATTCCTAGATATTAAAATAATGAAAGGTGAAGGAAATCTGGAATTTGGAATATATAAAAAGAATACGCACGCAAATAATCACATTAAAGCTGACAGTTTTAACCCCACAGCACATAAACATGCAGTTATCCACAGTTTAACACACCTGCTAGTTAACCTATAAATTAGCAAAGAAGAATATTTCAATGAATACAAACAAATAGAAGAAACAGCGGTTAAAAATGGTTTTAAAAAAGAGCTAATACACAAAAAGATGCAGAAATTCAAGAGACAAATACTTATCAAAGAAACCACAACACTTTAAGCAAGATAAGCTAATATTTAAAAAGTTCACATAACATCCATGGACTACAAAAAAATTTCATTACAGATTTTAATATCAGGCTAGCACCGATTAATAGACTTAATGTTAAAAACTTACTGATAGACTATGTTAATGGCAGTACTCCACAAGAGGAAAAATCAGGTATTTACAAAATAAATTGTGCAGAATGTGAAAAAATTTACAAAAAACAAAGAGAAACATAGGCACACGATTAAAAGAACATTTCAGGAACATAAAGTACAAGCGGATAGAGAAATCAGCAGTAGCATATCATTTTTGGACACAAAATCACAACATAATGAATAAAGCAAAATTATTAAAATTATTACAAGGACCTTCTGGCATCTACAAATACAAAGACAGTCTAATGAATTTCGACACTACCGGAGATGAAAACATAAACTACAAGTTTATCACACCACTACCAGAGCAGAATATACATTCCCACAGCTCAACGAAGGATCCAACGGTTGAACTTTAGCCTGTCTGTATATGAGAACTAAATGTTCTTGAAACCAGTTCCATACATTATAACAAGTAAATGAAGCATTAAGAGAGTGTAGTTCAATTGAATTATAAAATGATATCAATTATTACTTTACTGGTTATTAAGGATAAAAATTGAAATTTATTTGTATTTATTATAAAATTCCCTAAATAAAATTATCAAATTAATTACACATCACATTAACATATGTAGTCAAATTGCAAACAATTTGTCGGTCTGAGAAGATTCTGACCATTGTTTTGGATTTAGGATGATGCCACTATTCAAAAAATGTATACTTTTCTGAAGCAATAATTTCATCCGTGACCACTGCCATTTTTGTTATTCTGGACAATGTTTGAAATTATGTACAAGGAACCCTAGCACATTGTGTATGTTAGATTGATACTGCAGATAAAAAGACTTAATTGGAAAAACTTGCATTCTGCCAATTAAATTGTATATTAGAGAATTTCAAATTTCTTTGATCTCTAGACTAGAAGTAGATAGAAATTCTGGAACTTTGTTTCTGTAGTGGTAGTGACTGAGCAACTAACTGCTTGTAGAGCAAAATAGGATATACATCATTTCTCCATGTTACAACACAAGTACCCAAGTATCACATAACATTTCTAACCATCCTACATGCATTGAAAACTGAAGAAAGAGGGTCTTTTTATATGTGCATAAGTAAGGGTGTAATAAAATTTTAGGTAAAAAGTAATAAAATGTAAATAGAAGATTGGTAAGTTTGAAAGGAGCTGTAAATAAAAATAATCCTTAAAATCAATGTAAGGTAGAAGGAAAAAAAAGTGGTACTAAGGGTATTGAATGTAATTGCTGCTGAATATCACTTTCTCTTTCATAGGAGTGACTGGTTCAGGAAGTACTAACAATCCACTGCTCTTCTCTTCTGCATTGGCTTCTCGCCTGGGTCTTGCTTTACCAAACCCTGCTCCTGAAGTAGACATGGCTCCTGCACCTCTCCCAACGCCTGTTATTCCAGGACAAGGTGGTCCATTGGTGGCAGCAGCAGCAGAGCTTGCTCACGAGCCAAAGAAAAAGAAATATGCAAAGGAAGCATGGCCTGGCAAGAAACCCATGCCTGCACTTCTGGTGTGAAATTAACATTTTTTTATCAAGTGGACATATCAAAAATCAGGTACAGAAATTGTTTCCTGAACAAATAAATGTAGTGAATTCAGAACATTGAAGAAGCAAAAACAGTGAATTTTTAAAAGGAGTTTACAGGCAACATCTCTCTTCTTCTATGTGTGCAATTCATTAACAACCAAAATAATTAACAACTCCAAATAATAGCATTTTTAAATGAAGCTTTTTTTTTCTTTCGAATAGTGCATCCATTTCCTATTATTTCTCCAAAGTGTTTTATGTTCAGTCTAAAAATATTGGTTACAGATATTTTTATAAAAAAAAATTAAGAAATATTTTTGAAAACAAATGAAATTAATGTACAGTTAAGAGGAAACAAATTATAGCTCAGTACTGCAGCATGCAGCAGTAATCTAAAATGTGTTTATTTATATTAATTCACACATTTCATTTAAGTAATAAGAGTTTTATATAAGGACATGTACATCACACACAGCAGCCTAAGATTTCCACCACTGAGCTGGCCTTGGAGCAAGGTTCTTCATAAGAGAAGGTTGTAGATAATTGCAGTTTTGGCCCTTTGTGTGTGGTCCAGAACAGTTAACATAATTTAAATTTGAATAGTTTGGGATTTTCACAGTAAAATATAGCATCATATAACAAATTATTTACGAGGAAGTCACTCAAATTCCACTAGTTTTATTCCACCTACTTGGACATGTTTCAAAGGCAAATTTCCTTCGTCGTCAGCATGGTTCCACTGTCAGCTTTCCATCATGGCATTAAGATGTCACTCTTTGGATTTTATAAACTTTTTGATGAGGTTGCTGTTGTTTGGAAGATCAAAATTAACTAAATTTTCTTTATTAATGGATATCATTGTATGATTCAGTTGAACTACACACTCTTAAAGCTTCACTTACTTTTCATAAATGTATGGAACCGGTTTCGAGAACATTTTGTTCCCATCTTCAGCCATGCTAAAGTTCAACTGTCGGATCATTCGTTGAGCTGTGGGAATGTATATTCTGCTCTGGTGGCAGTGTGATAAACTTGTAGTTTATGTTTTCATCCCCGACAATGTCGAAGTTCATTATGCTGTCTTTGTATTTGTGGATGTAGATTTTCTCCCAGGTTGCTAATTCCGTAGGTCCTTGTACTGATTTTAATAATTTTGTTTTATTTATTATGTCGTGATTTTGTGTCCAAAAATGATATGCTACTGCTGATTTCTCTATTTGCTTGTACTTTATGTTCCTGAAATGTTCCTTTAACCGTGTGCCAATGTTTCTCTTTGTTTTCCCTATGTAGATTTTTTCACATTCTGCACAGTTTATTTTGTAAATACCTGATTTTTCTTCTTGTGGAATACTGTCATTAACATTATCTATCAGCAAATTTTGAACATTAAATCTATTAATCGGTGCCAACCTGATATTAAAATCTTTAAGAATATTCTGAAATTTTTTTGTGGCCCATGGATGATATGTGAATTTTTTAAAAGTAAGTTTATCTTTTTTTGCTGAAAGTGTTGTGGTTTCTTTGATATGTTTAGTTCCAATATAAGTTCCAATTTACATTTAAGTAAATTTTCTTTGTTTTCGTTCAAGAATATATTTTCCCACACCGATAATTCTATGGGTTTTTGAAGTGCAATTAAGAGTTTTGGTTCATTTTGGAACTCATGGTTTTTTTTGCCTGAAATGGTATGAATGGTATTCCAAGTAAGTGGAATAAAACTAGTGAAATTTGAGTTAATTCCTCATAAATAATTTGTTATATGATTAATATAATTTGTTTATAACTGGCAAATAGGCATGGTCCAAAAATTAAACCAAATAAATAAAAATGGAATATAAAAGATTGCTTAAAATACATGTATAGCTCTTAGAAATTAGAAATGGCATTAATAAATAACCAAGAGTGCTATATATTATGATGTAAATTTTAATCTCTCATGGACAGAATTGATTAAACAACCTTTCTGGTACTTGTTTTATAAACAAATGTCAGTATTTATGTTTGTTAAACATTTCTTGAGCTTTTTTTGCAGTAATTTTTGTTATTGTTTATGAATAACAATGATTGGATGGCAGTGCTGCTTCTGACAGGTGTGTATTGTCAGTTTACAAAGTGCTGTACTAGTGTGTCATTTGACATGGTAAATACATTGATGGAATGTGCTACAACTACAGACTTGTTAAATTTTTTCGTTTTCACAGAGATATTCTTTCTATTTTGATCAGAGCAACTTTTCTTTTCTTCATTAATAAAGTGATACATTTTATAATATAAAAGCATTAAAGCTGCATGACGTTGTTTAGCAGTATGTGTTACTATTTCTCATTGATAAAAACATGTTGTTGAGTCTTTCCCCATGATGCTTGATTTGTTTGAGTGCAGGCTATATGATGAGTATTAATTCCAATCCAAAAGCATCCAGATGAGGCTTATTTATATTACCTATTTATTTTACATTTACCGATTTTGGTGGGAGTGCTGATAACTGTTTGCTCACACTCCCATTAGTGCCATATTCAATACCCTGATTCCCAGCAGAACATAATGCTAATGTAGCAATGTAGAAGCAAGCAGAAGACACTAACACTTTACCAGTAATTCTCCGGCAGGGCTTCATACTGTAAATTAACATGACTGCCAGATGCCTAGTGTAAGTAATATACATTTTTTTTTTTATGTGTAATGCCCAAATTTACTAATGAGGCACCACAGGCAGTGGACACTGATGATACATGAGGTAAAATGATATATTGGGAAAGTGTGTTTTTTTTAATAATAATAAATATATATAACGGAAATATTCCAGGCCTAAGTTGTCATTTATGAGAACTGAGGAAAACCAGGAAAAACTCAGTCAGGGAGGATGGTCCTGATGGGATTCAAATCCTAGAATTTTAAGAGCTAACACTAGTTATGCCTCAGGTTGAACTGATAAACCCTCCCTTCTCCCTAATTTGTTGCAAGCTTGATTTAATCTCAGCTCAGTAATGCTCTGTGCTGTTGGCAACACTTGCTTCTAAGAAAACAATAATTCCTCAATCACCAGCAAACAAAATAAACATATTTTATATTATAATTAAGATCATTTTATCATTGAGTTGAACTTATTGGCTCTACTTACTTCTTTAAATTTAATATATTACTTTCTTCAGGACAAGATACAGGTATGGCCTATGGTGCCTCTGATTTCTCTTATATATTTCCAACTATGCATATAATTCAGGGAGATTTATATATATATATCTTAGCACATGAAAAGCATAGTCATCTCTTTGCTATTATTGAAAATAGTTGTGATTAGCATTAAGGCATGCCTCCTCCATATGATGGAAGTTATTTACCAACATATTGGTAGTCACAGCGTCAATTTCCTGATAAATGTTTTATTGTAATTCTATGAGAGTTCAGGACTCTTGCTGTGATACAGTTTCCCTTTCAACATATTCCGTAGGAAGAAACTTCATGGGATAAGATCAGAAGACTTTGGTGACCAAAATTCTGTAGAAATGACACATTCTTCAACCATGTTGACATTGGAGCTTGGCAGGTGGCTCTTTATGATGAAAATAGTCAGTATGGAGTCATTCCTAATCGTCCCTAAACTCGTGGAATATTTGCATGATGGGTCTAATAATGTGGCACTGCAATAGAGCATACCACATATAAATTTTTTCATAATGAAGAGATGTCGCATGCAAGGATGATTCCTCCTTATAGGAAATAAGGAACTTCCTACAACTATTTTTGTCTACAGTATTCTCTAATTATGTATATTTCAGAGCCAAATTTGATATTTTGTTTATGTAAATTTAATTGTAATGTTGTTTGATGAAATAAATTCATTCATTCCATTCCAGTATTCTCTTCTTTTTGGGACTTTATTGGGATCAATAAAATATGAATATGATGCAGATTGGACCTGCAAGTGATTTCTTCTTGATCATTGTGTCACTATACTCACATCTGCTTCTATTTGAGTAACCTGGCTAAAGGCACTGCAGCCACCAGTCAAGCTATGGCTTTTAAGGGACAGAAAGGGATGGGAGTAGCGTAACTTTCAATGCATGCACCAGAAACTTATTGAGCTTTCTCGCTGCTTATAAGGACCGTCATGGGTGGCTGTGATTGTTAAGGCAGGACTCATTAACGGGAGGTCTGGAATTTGAATTCCCGCCATGATCTTCCTCCTTGACTGACATTTTTTTCCAGTCTTCATAAATGGCAAATCCCAGGGAGATACCCTAAAACTTAGGCCTGGAAGGTTTCCTTGTTAAAAAAATCCTTTTCCAATATATCATTTCATCTCATGAACCATCAGTGACACTGCCTGTGGTGCCTAAATTGAAAAATAGACATTAAACACCATTAAAAAAACTGCTTATAAGGCAGGAAACCAATTAAATAAAAACTTGCTCATGATATGCAATATTGAAATTATGGATTCAAAACTGCCACCCTTCCAGATAAGCAAAGTTCTAACAACAACCTAATTTTAATTCTTTTTTTTTAATAGTGGTACAGGTTGAGGGAGAAAAAACTAGATATAAAAAGTAGTATAAACTTCAATGCCCATTTATTAAAATTAATATTATATGTGCATTGTTAGATGAAAATACGGATGCATATCTCAAAGTTCAATGTAGGCACCTGTGGTGTCAACCAATTTCACTTTACAACTCAGCATCTTATATTGGGATTATTAACAATTCTGTTCATTGACAAAACCTCCCACCTGGAGTATATGGCCTCAACATTTCAGAGAATGTTTTGAAACAGTTGAGGCCAACCTCATGCCAATCGACGAGCATCCACTTCCCATGTTCCATTCTGCAGTCTTTTGTGCCAGCTCCTGCATGTTATAGCAGTTTCCATGAGCAGAAATTCAATTCTTCCTTGTATATACTTCATAGCATGCAGCAATGTGCTTTTTCTCCCAGACAGACAAACAGCCATCTATGCTATTGCTGCTTGTACTCTCTCTCACAGCCACCATCTGTACTGTCAATGTGCAAAAGTTCAAATTCTGTTTAATGAGTATTTTCAGTATTTTCATTATGGTTCCATTGTTGTTATAAAGTCTACAGCCATTAATGCCTAGATACTTCCTGCCCACCTGGTGATATGTTAATGTACATTGAGAGTTCTAAATCACACATGTGATTCTCCTCATTGACTTGATGTCTTATTATAGCATTGTTAATGTTGAAGCACATCAACAGTCCTAAAATAGTGGTGGAAGTGTTATTTTGGTCTCTGTATTATTACAGCTTTTATTACTTTCGGAAATGTTTGTGTTGTGTCTGTTTATCTAAAGTATTAACTAACATTAGAAAATTATACTAATGCTAATAATATTTGTGGTTGTATAATAGAAAATATTTTTGAGAAACCCTTAAATAGATTATTGAGGTTAATTGTTTCAAAAGAGCATCATGTGCCTATACTCTCAATTTGGAGGGGGGAAAAAGTGCTAAGTGCTAAACTTGAAATTAATTTTGCAGATTCTAAAATACTGTAATACTGTGATTATGTGACCACAAGAGCATAGATGCACTATTTTGCTGGCCATGTTTATTGTTTTGCATTCATATAACTATATGAAAAAGGCATGATGGAATTAAATAATTTATGTCTTACAGATTTATCCACAAATTAAAAGTTAGTTTTCATCTGGAATCAGTCTTAAAGAATTTAAAAGATCTGATGACAGAATATAGTTTTCTATGAACAGGATGAATAAAGAACATGTAGAAAAATATAATGCAAAAGTAGAAAACAATAGATATATGCTTGTTTAATACATGCAGCACATTATTTGGCATCTCAGGATGTTAGTCATGGTAAATTGATAACCTCTTTCAACAAAAATAAATTACGGGAAAGTGGTTCACTTAATCTCACAAAGAGGCATTGCTTCAAAACATCACTTTTTTTCTTTAATCAAGATTATATTATTAAAAATAATCTAACTGAAGCTTATGTGAGCCATCTGTTGTATGAAATCAAACAAGAAATCATAGCAGCACAACAAACAAGTTAGAGAGTAGTGGTCCATTCCTGCTCTTTCATAATATTCTTCTCATACACTAAGGTATGATCTTTGCCAGATTTTACTAAATTACATCCATTAGTTAAAAAATTATAAAGAAAAATCATGGGCTGAGAGTTAGTGAAACATCCAATTTATTTAGATGTTTAAGGAGATCTATAGCAAAATTTGCATTCCAGGTTTGATTTGGCTTCAGAATGTAAATGTATTAATAAGAAATGTTCCTCTCCATGTTCCTGAAAACATGGTAGACAAAAAGCTATGTTTAAAAAATGACTTTTTGGCACATCCTTCCAAGTAGTCCATCTTTTACTATGTGCAATTAATAATCATTTAAAATTGCCTTCATATTTGATGTATTAACCAGTTCATGTTAAATGTACATAATTTACCATGATGTTGTATCAGTAGATAAGTTTTAAAATATGCAAAAATGAACAATGAGAAAGCAGCCATGATGTTTAATTTTGTCAAAATATTTTACTTCCTCTGGAACCAATTCTGGAAACAGCCATGCCCCTTTTCTTCAGCATAGCACTTAGTTGCTCTTTATAGCAAACAAAATTTTAAGGATGGGGAATTGGTGTCCTAATAGGAAATTCTTTACATTTGGGAATTAAAAGAAGTTGCATTACATCAAATCATAGGTAACTACTGAGTGAGTGAAAGTATAACAGTAAATAATTTTCAGGAATCACTCATGAGTACTTTGATTTAAAAATACATGTGCTGATGTCTAGTTTATATGCTCTAGGTCAGTTAAAATATTCATGTCATGGCATATTCATCAAAATTTTACTGTGCTCATTACACATGTGTGTTGGTCCTGGTGGTGAAGTGGTTACCATACTTGCCTCCTACACCCAAGAACGCGGGTTCGAACCTGGCCAGGACCAATGGATTTTTTCGGGCGTATGTATGGCTTCCTTCGGAAGGGAAGTAAAGCCGTGGGTCCCGTGTTGTACATTTATGGCACGAAAAAGAACCTCAAGCCTGAAAGAGAGGCCTCTGAGCAAAATTTGTCGGCCGTTTCATGCCCTGAGTTGACTGGGACGCTGATGACTTGAAATGTTAAAGATCGTTCATAAATAAATCAATCAAAAAAAAAATTACACATGTTAGTATGTCATAATTACCATGCAGCAGCATCAGCTACATATAATTATTTTACTACTTAAAAAAAAAAATATACTGAAATTTCAATGTGATGTACATTTATTTCTTTTAATAGAAAAATATACTACATTTAAATAATCTAGAGCTCACAAATTATACAGGATCAACTCACTGCAACTTAACAATGGGTCATCTTCATTCAAAACAGCTTTACCCTCATCATAAAAGTTCCTAGAATTGATGACCATTGACTTCAGGGCAGAGCAGACACATCATTGAAGTGACTGGTGATTTCTTTTAAAAATACCTGGTATATTACAAATAATGTCAAATGCAGCAATTAACTGCTTCTAGACCTTGTACATGGCAATCTTAACATGCCACAAAATAAAAAATTCCATAAAGGTCAGAGCTGATAAAACATACTGGCCAGGATATAGAACATCTGCTACCAACCATTGATTAGGAAGCATTTAGGAAATTGCTTACTTCATTGTCTCATTGTACATGTGTAGCATCATCCTGGGACCATATTACCTGACATATTTGCAGAGGAACTGGAAGTGTTGATAAAATGCATTCTTATGACAGGGGAATTAATAGAATAAACTGTGAATTTGAGTGGCTGTGCTATATAAAAAAAATCTGTGATGGTTAATGGTAACGGATAAATAGAAGAGATGTATCAAGTGATGAAATATGCCTAAATCTTGAGGGTTTTTATAAATTTAGTATTCTGTTATGTAAGGTAAAATCTTCAGTCACAAAGAAAAATAATGTAGTAAAGGTACAAATGCTGTCATTAGTAAATGATGGATATAAAATTAAGGTAAGGGTTTGAGTTTCAGAAATTTCCATCTATTAGTCTTTGGACCAAAAATTTAGCTAGAATATAATTTGAGTTAGAAGGCCAAATAACACTCTTCCCCAACATTTCCGGGAGTTTCTCTTTCATTAGTGCCATATGCACCGCAGGACTAGAAAATGTAAGTCTGTTAAAAACAGATTAGCATTTAGCCATTTTAAAATTAATTATTGAACACTGGTGTACAAATGCCATATATCATGAACTGAACAGATTAAGCTTGTGAAAGTTAAATAATTGTATGACATGAAGAATTATTAACAATAAACTGTAATTTCCAAAGATTATGCCTAATCTTTTCCTCCATTGAAACTTCTTACCTACCAGCATACAGCTGTGCGAGCTCAGAGAGAAGATATGATGAAGTTGAAGTGAAAGAGTGATTCAGAGTGCTTGCAGTGATCAAAGCCATAACCCATCTGGTGCATATTGAGAGGGCCTGTAATAGGCGATCAAATAATATCTCGAATGACAGCACATTCACATGACCATTGCTAGAAGGCAAAGAAATTTCAACCAAAATGTTCTAGAGTGCAACTGGCATGTCATTTAACCTAACTGCAGGAAGGCCTGAATTGATGTACCCAATAAGTATTTAATGCAAAGTCCAAATCTTATCAGTATTGAAGACAGATTAAATCAGGACCAATTTCTAGAACTTCATTAAGAGGAGGCTCGTTATTTTTGTGACATGAGCCATCAAAAACTTCTCCATTTCATTGCCTAATTTCTTCTTTTTTATTGCATAATGGGACAAGTAGAATACTTGTCCAGAGTCTTTTCCCTTTTATGCTACTTCAAGTGCCCTTTCAGATATAATTCAGCATCTGAGAGTGATAAACCTGTTTCAGATCTTTTTATTCCAGCTTCTTCTCTAATGATATAAATTTCTTTTCTGCTTCAGGGCAATTATTTGATAATGAAAGACTATCTTTTTTCTTATGATACTGGATGCTGAATGGTGCTGTTAACTCTTCAAGTAAGGCTGAATCTTTCTGGGTCATAACGATCAGTTATCTTTGGTTCTTAATATCTCTAAGTACCAGAAGAGTTGTAGATCACCTTCAGACTGTGAGGATATACTTAATGTTACATAGTTGACTATACAAGTCGGTCCTGGTGGTGTAGTGGTTACCATACTTGCCTCCTAAACCCAAGATTGCAGGTTCGAACCCGGCCAGGACTGATGGTTTTTTCGGGGTGTAAAAATCCTAAGTATGGTTTCCTTTGGAAGGGAAGTAAAGCCGTGGGTCCCGTGTCGTACATTTACGGCACGAAAAAGAACCTCAAACCTGAAAGAGAGAGACCTCTGAGCAACGCTGATGACCTGAGCTGTTAAATAAATCAATCTAAAAAAAAAACTATACAAGAATTCACATTGACCCCTGATCTGCTTCTACTTAGTATCTAACTACATTTGGTTAGAAGGGCAGAATTGAAGAAATGAGACTTACTGGCAAGGAGTCTTTAACAACTTTCCAAAAATTATCGCCTCCTATGAGAACTTCAATGAGCTAGTCTTTAGAGTCATCCTTTTGGCCTCAATTGAAGTTCGTTACCAAGCATATTTATATCATAAGGTACAGTTGGGTGAAAGGCAATTGAGTGAGAACTCATTGACAGTGAAGAGGCATAAATGAATTTGTCCATATTTCTTTAATTTAAATCTTACTAATCTACATTGCCTGGAAGTGACAAGTCGCTGACAAACATTCAATAAAAGTGCTTTGACTTCCATTGTCTAGCTCGCAACTGGTAGTTTACTCACAATCATACTTGTCAGATCTCAGTCTATTTGTAAGTGAAGTCGGAAGGGCTCCCAAATTATGCCAACAGAAGCAACACCGTCATCTGCTGGAGTTTCACTGTTCTTTATATATAAATAGATCTGTGATGACTTTCCCCTTCTGCTGCAGTTATTAACAGCATGGCCTCTGATTAAACATAGGAAACAGCAAATGGCTAACTTCAGTTTCTAAATGCAATTGACCTAATAAAAAACCCATATTTTTAATAGCAGCAACAAATTGATTCTACTTGGGTTTATCTGTCTTGCATAACCTTAATTGCAATGAGTTGAAACATGTTATAAACTAAGGATTCATTAAAATCCTTGTCATCTTGATCCAATCCGTGCTTCATACTTTTCCCCCCCTCCTTTCATTGCCAAACCACACCATTAAGTATGATGGTAGATTAGAGAAAATGTCCTCCTAATTGTATTTTGGTACAAAATGTTTAATACAATGCTGTTTCATCATTAACTTCAAAATTTGCACAATGTTTACTGTTTATCCACTCAGCCTTTATTTACTACTATTTATGAAATGTAAATATGGTATTGTGCAGTGCACAGCCATAATTAAGGCATACAAGAGTAATCCATGTTTGTACTAAACATCTTTTGATTTCACTAAATCAATATTAACTTAATAAGAAGTAACACCTTACTGTTGATTTACTTCCAACTATAAACCACGTGGTCAAGACCAAGACTGATGATATTCAACAGACCCCAATATAAGTATTGATAGTAGACAAAATGGTGGTAAATGTGGTCCATGCTGTTAATTAAATGACTTTGTTAATTTGGTTCATTGCAGTTACCTGGTTTATTACAGTGGTTTATAATTAGATATAAATCAACTGAATCATACAATGATATCAATTAATATGACAACAGTAGCATGTTACTTCTTTTGTTTTTTACTAAGTTAATATTGATTTAGTGAAATCACACAAGGAACTTGTTTAATAGAAAGTATTAGTACAACATGGGTTGCTCTTGTATGTCTTAATTACAGCAGTTCATTGCATAATACCATATTTACATTTCCTAAAAAGCAGTAATTAAAGGAGTAGAGGATGGAGCATATGCCATACAAATTTTGAAGTTGATGATAAAACTGTAATGTATATTAGATATTTCATGCTAAAATTTGTGGTTAGGAAGGACATTTTCCAGAGTTAGTGGTGAAAGGAATGATCCAGAATAACCTATGAAGCAGGTTTCACTTTTCTGTATATAACATATACCTACCTTGGCATTGCAGCTCAAAAAATATTTTCAGCACTCAAAACCAACAATAAAGTACAGTGACAGGATGTACATTTCTTTCTCAAAAGTTGTTTAATATCTTTATAGAGCTTGTACTGCAGATCAATAGACAATTTGACCTCTCAGATTTTATTTGTGAAATAATTTGAATAGTTGAATCCTCTGTTACATCCTTGCTCCCTGCAGTAAATTGGTTCCCTGTTTTAAAGAAAGTTATCTATTGTCAACTGGATTCCGAATGGAAAAATCATGCTATGCTGGAACATGAAAAACTTAAATTTTATACATCTAAACCTGCTGATGATTATTGGAAGAAAGTTTTTGATTTAAAACCTGCAGTGAATATTTCGATGTTTCCATATTTACAAATGGCCATTTCCTTTTCCTGTATCTTCCCTTTTCCATTGCCTCGGGTGAATGAGTTTTTAGTGCTCGGAAAAGCTTAAATATCACTGATAGGAATAAGCTGAAAATTCAAACAATTGTAGGCATTGATAGTTACAAAGGAGGTTTAGGAAGCAAAGAGAGGATGCTTTTTTTTTTTTTTTAATCCCCGAATTGATAAGAGATATGGTGAGTAATGTATGGCTTTGCTCAGTGCCAGGAAACTTGGGCTAGGTAAACAGAAAGGGTTTTATTTTTAATATATGTAATTTGTCAATTAAGTGTACTTACGAAGCTGTTGACAATGGAGTGGTATATATATAAACAAAGTAATACAGTTTTTTTCACACTAACTCCATTCACTTACATAAAATTTGGAACATATGTTTCGGGAGCGATCCCTCCCATCTTCAGCTTGTTGACAAACTGTTGTTAAACGTGGCGGTTGGGTCTCTTGATGTTCTTGTGGCGGCATCTGTTGGTTCTATTAGGAATTTGCTGAGTTCATCCAATGGAGGGAAATCGAAATTCATCAAATTATCCTTATTTTTTGTAATGAAAATGTTTTCCCAAGTGGAAAGTTCTATTGCATTATGAAGTTGTTTAAGTAGTTTTATCTCTGGTTTAATTTCATGATTTTTATTCCAAAAGTGCGCTGCTATTGCTCATTTATCAATTTGTTTTAAGCGAATATTTCTGAAGTGTTCTTTTTTCCGGATTCCCAAATTCCTCTTCGTTTTTCCAATGTATTTTTTGTCGCACTCTGCACATTCTATTTTGTAAATACCTGACTTTTGTTCTGTTGTCATGTAGTCCTTTACTCTGCAACCTAATAAGTTCTTTATATTAAAATTGTTCTTTGGGGCTAACATAATTCCTTGTTCTTTGAATATCTTTTTGAACTTATTGTACGTATTGTGTACCACCCAATTTATCACAATAAGTTCAAAAAGATATTCAAAGAACAAGGAATTATGTTAGCCCCAAAGAACAGGTAATGTTGAATTGAAACTGTAATGCTAGTGATATTCCTCCTAATACTGAACGTAGATTCCAAAGACAATTCAAGTCATATAGACAACACTAGTGTTTTGTATGGTATTAATAATGATGTGTATTAACATTTTAAAAAAAATTGAGTTGAAATTGTAACATACACACCACTAAAATTCAATAAAATGGAAGACTAGTTTCAGGAGCCATTGCTCCTATCATCAGTTTGTGGTTGACTGCCGGTCTCGTTGTTTGTGGTAGGTCGATTCATCTCTGGTGGAGGTTTAATGAACTTTTGTATTAGTACATCACTTGGCGGGATTTCGAAATTAAAAACTTTCTCTTTATTCTTCCAAATATAGATGTTTTCCCAGACTGTAAGTTCAGTTTTTCCTTTAATATTTTTAAGTAATTTGGGGTTTTTATTAATGTTATGTTGTTCTTTCCAAAAGTGCCAAGCTACCGCCGATTTTTCTTCTTGTTTTTGGTTTATATTCCTAATGTGTTCTTTAGGTGTGTATGTTGCAATTTCGACTCAATTTTTTTAAAATGTTAATATTTGACACCACTGTTACAAAAGTTCACTATATTTTGTACAATGATGTGTATGTTTAAATGAAAAAAGAATTTCAAAATAACTCCCTTGTATTCATACATAGGATTTGCATTTTTTATAGTTAACATTTTTGCATGCAACACAACAGACATTCTTATTCTGGAAACTTACAAGCGGTTTTCTCTTTCTGCAGTATGTTACCTTCCATACAAAAAATTTATAATACTATAAACTGTGATAAAATTAACCTTCTGCAAGTATCAGAAATGTGTAATACTCATGGGTGTCCATTGAACCAACCAGTAGTAGAATTCTAGAACAGTACCATCAATTAACTTAATATTTTGACCTTGTCAAATATCTGAATAATTGTTATACTGCAGAAATATTACTTAACATGTACAAGGACCCCATTAATTATATCTGTTTGTTCTACATAAAATCAATTTTAAATGAAGTTCAAAGAGTAAACAAAGTCAGAAGTGCAAATCCTAAAAAATTATGGAAACATTAGCAAATTTATTGTATTCTATAAATGGTAGGATTTTAAACATTTGTGCCAAAAATGACCCCCTAAAATTGAACATAATTGATCATATTGATTCTGTCCTATATCTAGGGTAGAAAATGAGATGAACTTTTCCAATGTGTTGGTAAATGTAAAGAAAAATATATGCAACAGGTGTGTAAATTTTACACTTGTCAACTTTTTTTGAAGAAAATGCCTCTGTTTAGTGTTCATTATACTTTAAAATCAATTAATACCGAGTAAGTGAATTGGTTTGGCTTTAGGCTATGAAGATAGTATAGACAGAATTGAAAATCAATGGAAAAACATAAGCTTCAGGAAATGGGTTAATACGTCTTATACAGCATATTTTGGCAAGAAGTCAATCAATACAAAGATTCTGTAGGGGAATATCCATTTTCAGAATTGGTATCATTAGCTTTTGCCACACTTATCTGTGGAAGTACAGAAAGTTTTAGGCAGATTTTGGAGCTTGATGTAAAGAGTTTTAAATTAAATCATTTGAGCATAATGTTATGTTTTGATTCCTTTGCAAGTGAGGTTAAGACAATACAGTTATAAATCGTGTGACAAGTGAAGATTTTTATATGAGAATTTATATCCGAGTCATTATCCACAGCAGTGACACAGAACCGAGTCAGGTGTCTTCAAGGCACTCCACTGTTATGCACTGAACAACTTGTTTTTGGCAAAACAGGTAACAAGGAGGTCCGATTTTGTGGCAAACAAAATTTGGGGGTTCTAAGACCTAAAATGAGGGTTTTTAGGCCCTCCAAAAATTGAAATTTTCGTCTTATCTCTCGTGTTATTGAAATAACATCCCGTCAAATTAGGATGTCGTAACTATAGGAATTTTGGGAAATAAAGACCAAGTCCTGAGATCCTGAGCATCCAAAATATGTTGGGTGTGAATTTCATCGAAATCGCAGATGGTTGAGAATTTTCGACCGATTTTGAAACCTGAAATTGACGTTTTTTGCCACCTAAAACCACGAATATCTCCGCATCCTGGACACCGTTTGCAACGTTTTGGGTACGAGAAGGATCGTCTGGACCTGCACTACATCTGGTAAAAGTTTCATGGCTGTATCTGTATCCGTTTGGCAGTTATGATGTCTATTAAGTTGCAAAAGCTTTGGATTTTTATCAGCAAAAAATCGAATTTCTTATTTCGATACGTATCGAAGCACTTGGGGTGTCATTAGAAAGCTGAAATCATTTCAAATTTAAATCTGGTCTCAGATTTTCAACATTTGCAGAATATAAATACATTAGGAAGTCGTAACTTTGAACCCCCATAAATGCCGTAAATATAGGAATTTCTGGAAACGAAGACCAGATCTGAGATCCTCAGCATCAAATGTATGCTGGGTGTGAATTTCATCGAAATCGGAGATGGTTGGAAAATTTCGACCGATTTTGGAACCTGAAATTGACGTTTTTTGCTACCTAAAACCACGAATATCTCCGGTCTCTGGACACCGTTTCCAACGTATTGGGTACCAGAAGGATCATCTGGACCTACGCTACAACTGGTAAGAATTTCATGATCCTACCTTTATCCTTTTGGTAGTTATGAGGGCTATTAGGTTTCAAAATATCAAGTCCATTGTATCAGCTCAAAAATCGAATTTCTTATTTGGAAACGTATCGAAGCACTTGCGTTGTTATTAGAAAGCTGAAATCATTTCACATTCAAATCTGGGCTCAGATTTCGAATATTTGCAAAATTCTGGCGTTGTGAATATAAACACATTAGGATGTCGTAACTTTGAAATGCCGTAAATATAGGAATTTCGGGAAACGAAGACCAGATCTGAGATCCTGAGCATCAAATGTATGTTTGGTGTGAATTTCATCAAAATAAAATACGAAACTAAATATATAGGCATTAGATTGCAAAAATCAACATATTCAACCAACTTAAGTGTAGAACTACTGTAGAACTTAAACAGCCATAGTATAATTTTAATAAAAATTTCAATACCCATATTTATTTTTATATTAATCTTTGTAATATTCCAAAACAGTCTTCACTTTGGGTGGATTTTAGCCAGAACATTTAAGCCCTTTAGATAGGTTTCTCAAATGACTGAGAAGGGAGAGGTAATTAGTTATGCTTCAAGCATTGTCTGCATCATTTATACTGGGTGAGCAATGCTTGACGCAACCGCTGGACAGGCTGGCAGCGCTGTGTCGGCGGAGCGGGGAATATATTTCCCCTCCACTGTGCGAAGCTTCAGTGTAAGCTGAAAGGTTGCGCAAGTAGCACGTGTTTGTAAGGTGACGCAATACAGTGTATTCAGTAAGAAGTGTATCAACTTAAATGGGGCAATACAAGCATTCCATTCCCCAAAGAGTATTCATGTATGATTTATACATGTGTACAGAATCAGCACGTGCTGTAAGATTATTTCAAGAGGAATTTCCTGAAGTTCCTAGTTCGATTCATTGATTAGTAAATGAATTTCGTGAAATGGGAAGGTTCTTGACAGAAAACATAGACAATCACATACAGTATTCTTAGAAGAAACTGTGGACAACATTGGACGTGCTGTGGAAAGGTCTCCTAGGGAACCAGTTCGATGTCAGAAATGCTTGAACAACGAAGGGAGGCAGTTCCAGTATCTCCTTCCTTAATATACGTGAGTAATTTACTTTTCTTTTTAAGTGTTTATGATATGTATGCTAGAAATAACTTACACAACAAACCGTACTATATTTACTGCGGACTTCCTGTCATGCCAACACAGCAGCCAGCCACGCCAGTTGCACGCTGTGAAACTGGTTGCGTTGTATTATATTTTTAGAAGCAAACTGTCTAACTTATATAACTGCTTTACCTTGTGCCATGGGAGTATGTAAGCTGACATTGCACAAATATGGTATCAATAACCTTCTTCTGCTTTTTACTCAGAAACTTTTTATTAGTATTTTAGCAACGAAATTTCATTTATTTTTTTCTTCCAGCATTTTAATCCTGGCATTGGTTGTGCTGGGATTTAATTAAGCTTGATCAGCTTTCCAGTTGAGATTTTAATTTGCCTTTTTAGATTATTATTATTATTATTCTGTTTTATAAAATCTGATTGAATTGAATTATGTATTAAGAACAGGGATCCAAAGTAGCTAAACTCATCTTCTGGGTTGGGTATTAAGTCTACTGGGTTACTTGATTTGCTTTTATCTTCAATCTTCATTTTATTTTTTTTGAAAGTTCATGTCACACAGTGGTCTTTTGCAAAACTTAATTGTTGTAAATATTTCAGCCACTTACAGAATATATTGATTTTAATTTTCCAACACACCCTGGATATTCCCACCTTTTCATCTTCCACTATGAAAGAACCCTTTTTTAACTTTTCACTGAAGAGAGATATTTTATCTGAAAGTTGGCCATCTTTCCTTGAAATCCCCTTATCGCTCTTTAAAAATTAATTTTTATCCTTAAGTATCATGTAAAAATGTTTATTATGGGCTTTTCATACAAGTACATTATATTCTTCAAAAAATTCAATTTTTACAGTAATTTAATGCACATCCTGAATAAACAGTTATAACAACAGTACATAAAAACAAACTCTAATAGCTCAGGAATTTACAATCATCAAAAAAAGAAAAATGGCAAGCAGTCTGTTTAGTAATGGAAAAGATCCTGACAAATTCCTTATGATTTAATTCCAAAGAAAAGTAAAAAATTTTACTTATCTTCACTATGCACACTACAACTGGAAAGATGAACATATCTGTTCTAGAATCATGGAGTAAAACTGCTACCTAGTAGGTTCAATAGAGGATAGCTTCAATTTCTCCAAAATTTGAAGTACCAAAGAATTATATATTTCATGCCTCCTTTTTTTCCTCTAACTTTCATGACATATCTATTTGTAAAAATTAAACAGTTTTCTGCTTTATGCACTGAAATCAGAAAATTTGCCTATAACCTTTATATGAAGTAAAAGAATTAAAAAACCTTTTCTTAATTTCTTCTATAATTGTTTATTTATTTATATGTTTATAATATGCAGTAATCAAACACAATTATATTGTTATATTTTTATTGCATATGTATAGAAACACAGATTTCAGCCACAATAAGTGCTTGATATTAGGCGAAGTTTATACATATTTTCATTTAGTTTGTAAAATTGTATACTTCTAACAACCAACATTATTCCCTTTGCAAACTAACTGCCATGTTAAAGAATGTACATAGATTTTTATCATGTGACACTTGGCAGACATTTAGAATGTTTTATTCTGGGAACATGATATAAAACTATATTACATGTAGAATATTCATTGTAACTAATGAAACAGATTTGCTTTGTCATATTGGTGCCCTGAAGAAAATTGCACATATACAAACATTCACTGACAGTATTTTAAGAACTATAAAAATTAAATAAATATTTTTAACTAATATATGCTTTTACTAATTAGCATATCTCCATCGTTAGTTTTAACATGTAAATGGTAGTCCAAAGTTGATTAGTGCTAATAAAATAATGTTCAAGAGCACACATGTACAATTTAACTATTATGCACTTTATAGTATAAAAAAAACTGTGTTTTTATTGGAACCCCTATCTTGACATAATTTTATTTTCTATCATAACTATTTTTAAAGCTGCTGAAGAAAAACATTTTCTTATTATTGATGTTGACAATATAAGTTGCAGCCTTTTTCTGAAAAACTTTATCTGAATACTTATTAGAAAGCATTACTGTATTTTATTTACCTGCCGAAAGCTATTTGTGTCCCTCAAACTATATGGGACTGCCATGGATGGCCAAGGTCATTAAGGCTAGGACTTGTGAGTGGGATGTCTGGGGTTCGAATCCCACTAGGACCATCCTCCCTGACTGAGGTTTTTTCTAGGTTTTCCTCAGTCCTTATGAATGGCAAATGCCAGGGAAGTACCCTAAACTTATGCCTGGAATGTTTCCTTCCTTAAAAAAAAAATCCTTCCGCAATATATAATTTTATGTCATGTATCATCAGTGTCCAACACCTGTGATGCCTCAGTAGTAAAAATAGACCTTAAACACAATTTAAAAAAAAAGGCTATATGGCAGAAAATCAATATTTCAGACAAAGGCATCTTGTATCAAAGCTTTAATATTCTGGCATTTTGTGAAGTATGTGTAATGTATGTAGAAAAATCCTGAATTTTTTCATTTGCTATAGCTCCTATCTTAAATTTCATTTTATCATCAGTGCTTGGCTTTGATAGTTGAGTTTATTATCCATATCCATTATCCATAAGCTCTGTACCATTCCGCCAAATTTAGGGAAAAGCAAACTTTTATTCTGCAGAGATAGACCACATTACCCAAATGGTAGCATAATAAGTAGTATAGGAAACCATTAGATTAATGTGAAATACATACATGTACATTCCATTAGCCTAACCAGCTAGTAACCAAAAAGTACTAGACAAACATGGTACTATTAGGTGTTCAAATGAGCTTGAAAGGATGACGCCATTGTCTGGAAAATGCTCTTGGATGCAATGGTTGATGAAAATGTTAAACAAATAGAGACCTTATCTGGTACCCACCAATTGAATTCATCATGCATAAGGTCCTCATTCGACTACACAGCTGGAAATGGAAGTTACTGCATAATAGTCTCACCATCAGCCAAAGGAAATCAAGTTGCACAGTTTAAATTCATGGTAAGCATTTTTTGTTCCTTTCATTACTTGTTAGTAGTAAGTGATAATTAATATTGTATTCATCATAGTAAATGTTCAAAATACCAGCCAGCCCTCTGCTGTGAGACTTACTTGAATTCTTTTGATAATATTTTGGGACTCTTACTACAATTCATCCTCCTAAATATTGTAAACTCCTCCTGGATGTTTTGTTTCTTCACCTCCAAGGCTTTTATTTTAGGTTGAGTAGTTATTTTATATAGATGAAGATGGAGCAACTGAGTGACTTTATATGCACTGCTGATGATATATCAATTTTCGGGGGTAATCATGTTACAAATTTTCAAGGAAATTTTTCTAATCAGCCTGTTTCATCAGGCATCTCCTCTGTTAAAATTCGTTTTTTTTTCTGATCTCAGTCAGTGAAAACACCTTGGATTCCAACTTTATTCACCAATCCGACATTGCACTTACTGTTTCAGATGTTACTTATAGAAATTTAGCATGAAATTCTCTCGTACTTGTATGAATTCTTTTGCACATTACAAAAATAATTCAATATTCTTTGTTCTAGCATATACCACACCCACCATACTGTACAATATGCAAATACACAGTAAAATATTTTAACGTGCACTTTCGATAGAAATGCAACTGAAACAGCTGGTGTGATACACATAACTCAATTGCCTGTGTCAGTCAAACTTTTACTCTGATCTTATAAAGAATTGCATGTTCACTGAAGGTCAACTGAATTTAATAGTGTAAGCAAACTCCAATTGTGTAGCAGAATGAAGGCATCATATAATTTGTGTTTATTTTTACTCTGTTATTCCAATATTAAGTTTTTATTTTTCCACACATTCTTCTAATTGTTGGTTGTGAATGCTCTTTTAGCGATCCTTTAGATTTTTGAATATTCCAGTATTTTTATGCAGTCTGATAAATATTCATAACTTTTCTTAAAATAAATGGTTTGATTCTTTCAGAATATAATTCCTATTCAATGATTCTCACTCTTCTGATTACCATTTCCATGGAAAGTATTAACTTGTTGTGCAAATACAGGAAAAAATGCACATGCCTAGTTCCCTATCAACATGATCATGAAAAAATTCTGTGACACATGGGGCTGGCTTCCAAAATATATTTTTATTGTTGATACCTTGTAGAAATAAACCTATTTTTCTATTTCTTTGTGTTAAATAAGATTTATGTGTTCTGTGTTTCTCTTGAAACTATTGTTGTTTAATGCAATAAATAATACATTTTTTTCCATTGTATTAAGTCCCCCATATAACTTGAATCTAACCAGATAATGAGATCATTACTGTTCTGCTTATGATCACTGAGTAATTTTTCATTAATGCCCATCAATAATAATGCATAGATTCATAATATAATTCCTGCAAGTTATCTAAAATATTGAAATTAATTGCTAAATGTTCTCATCACATATAATTATCATTTTTGTGCAACCTGTTTGGTTTCCACTTTCAATGATGATAGCCAACCAACAGAGAAAAAGAACAATTGTTATTCAGTAACAATGAAAAAATGAAAGATACATATCCCTTCTATAATAACAGAATTTTAACGTATATTGGATTTCAGTTCAGAAAATACAGATATATAGTTCATTTATATAACTTCTAATATATTACAAATTTTCTAATAGTACACTATTCCTAGATTAGCTACATAGAACAACTGAGTACATCTAAGTTTCCAGCTTTGTACACAAAACATAATTAGTTGCAGCACATTAATTCACATACAACAAACAAAACATATCAAAATAAAGGGTACATATAAAATTTGATGTGCTGCATTTGAAATAACATCAGCACTGTTAATGTGACTGAGCAGTGTGAAAATAAATACAAACCCCATTTACAATATTAACATTAAATATTTTCCCCTAGAGTCTTTTCAGTTTTCAATTTGTGGAAATATAGTTTATTTCAGAGCGATTTAAATTTTGTTCATGGAATTTTTCTTTGCTATTAATTTAATATTGGCTACAAGTACATTCCATTCACCAGATAATCAGCATCATGAGCATATGGTGATTTTCCATTTCTTCTGAATCTCCTCCTAACAACACGTAGTCTGCATCCAATTAGAACAACCATGATTCCAGTAATGCATAATCCTGTTGAAAAAAAGGAAACGATGAAAATTGTATGATGTCATTTAATTATAAAGTTAACATAATACTAAAGAGAAATAATTTGTAGTTAAATCAAGACACTATAAAATTGCTAATTCATTCATTTTCCAAAATGAATGTGATTAGCTTTGTTTAAGAATATGAAAATAATGGAAAAAAACAGATGCTCTATTTCTGTTGCAGAGAAAAAATCACATACACTATCTGAGATATGGGGACAGTGATCTGTTCTTGGTTAGTGCTTAGAAATTATAAAATGTGTATTTCATTTCTACTCAAAAATTTGAACATCTTCCAAAATAATCTTGGAATAATCTGCATGTAACAAATTTTACTTTATGTAAATTGTTGTTTTTGTTGTTGTTATTATTGTTGTTGTTTTTGTTATTATTGTTATTATTATTATTATTATTATTATTATTATTATTATTATTATTATTATTATTATTAACTAGTGCTGTATTTTTGACAAGTCATTAACTCCATTGCTCTTCAATACTTTTCATAAATACATATTTTAGCAGAGATGGCTGGGAATCACTGAAGATGATCCTAAATTATCTTCTTTAAGACAAAACAAGGGACACAGTGGTAAAAAAATTATTCCAATTTTATTCAAGTGTTTCACCTTGCATCCTGGTTCTTAATTAATTAGAATATCACAACTGCTCTTTTCTGTAGTTAATAAGGAATTAAATTTGGTCTTCTGCTTAGATATTCCCATATTTTATTTTTTTGAATTTTTTTAAAAATAATGTAGGCTATTTTGAGTTAAATAAAAAATTTATGATTTCATAAAATGTGAAATTTGTCAAATTTGTATTAATTTACTTCCCATTTTTGGAAAAAATGTTGTCAAAATAATAGTGATCTCATTACCAATCAAAATATTACTGCCAGGCTCATCGCATACCCAGCCGATATCAAAAGAGGGGGGAAAATGTTGACATGACCGTTATTCAATATCCCAACAATAGCACTGATAAACTCTCCTGCAGCTATACGTTTGTCTGCTTGTTAATCCTAGACAGCTATTGGCTGGAGCTATTAACCACTCCAACTGGAGTTTGGCCGCTGTTAAATCCAAGACTACTTTTGGCTATAGCTAAAATATTATTTGTACGATAAGACAGAGATTTTCTATTGCTATATTATCAAAGGCTCTGAAAAAAAGTGGTAACTAATTACATACCATTGTTACCTACTCAAAGAAATGTTGGATACACGAATGCAGCAATTATACAATGCAATAGTATCCATGAAAAAAGTTCAAATCTATTAAGTTTAATTATGTTATGTCTGACTGTTCAACTTCTAAAATTCTTTGAATTTTAGGTAACAAATTGCTTGCTATAACATTGATCTCTTCTAGAATCATGGAGTAAAACTGGTACCAAGTAGGTTCAATAGAGGATAGCTTCAATTTCTCCAAAATTTGAAGTACTAAAGAATTTTAAAATGAAAAAATTTAGCATGTAGCTCTAGTATCTTGTATATTTTAGTTGGATAATAGTGATGCATTAGTAAAAATATAATGCTATTCTTTATTAAGGAATGTAGTATTCACAGTTTTCAAAGCTAATAACGTTAACATACCTGTTAGAACATCACACTTCTTGGCATTTTCTGTCAATCCAGATAAACCTCTATTTCTATTGTTTGTGTAGGATTAATCATAGGAATTAAATTATCTCTACAAATGGGAATATTTATTTTCCTCTGTTATGAAGTTTAGATAAAAAAAAAAAGAATTTCCTGAGATTTTAAATATACTTTAAACAGAATTTAATCCTAAAGCATCAAATTCAGTTAACTAATTTTTCATACTGAATAAAAGCAGCAATCCATATTTTCTGGGTGAATGATATGTTAAACTTTGTTTTGCAGGTATTGGTGTAGATTTGACAGCTCCTGTGATTAATCTAAGATTTTATTTCTAGTTTTTTCATTTTACAAAAAATTGCTGCTTTCACCATATTATTTGATTACTAATATAAATTTGTATATGGTAAAAAATTATTTCTCTTAGACATGCCCATTTCATTCGTTTTATTTTTTTGAATGATTTATTTATGGACGCTTTTTAACAGCTCAGGTCATCAGCGTCCCGTTCAGCCCAGGGCGTGAAACGGCTGACAAATTTTGTTCAGAGGCCTCTCTTTCAGGCTTGAGGTTTTTTTTCGTGCTGTAAATGTACGACACGGGACCCACGGCTTTACTTCCCTTCAGAAGGAAGCCATACTTAGGATTTTTATGCCCCGAGAAAATCCATCGGTCCTGGCCGGGTCAAACCCGCGATCTTGGGTTTAGGAGGCAAGTATGGTAACCACTACACCACCAGGACCGACATATTTCATTCGTGACTAAAGCTTTACATGTAAACCCTTTTGACCTTTTTTTTGTTATACAATCTATATGCTAATTTCAAGTATTACAAATCATCCCCAAGTAAGAGCTGGATCATATTTAGCTTCGTTTTCTGTAATAGTGTTTCATAAAAATTTAGTTACATTTTTAATGATTTTTTTTAATTAATGAAAGAACTTGGTGGTTGAATTTTGTAATATTAATTATCATTAGATTTTTCCACAGATCAGTTTTGAAATTTTTCAAAGAATGTTCCACGGTATTTTGAGCTTAGAACTCTGCTTATTGGTTTAAAATAATGATTCATTAGTTCTTAAAAACAGATAATTCATATAAATATTAAAAAGAAGTGCTCAGAATGGTACTTGTGATCACACACAATATATTTATCTGTATTTAGAGATTCCTTTGTTATATATGTAGCAATAAAATGCTGCACTAAGACCTTAGCTATCTAGGAATATTCATAGACTTTTATTCCTAAATCATGGAATATTTAGGAATAAAATTATAGAAAATATAATATTAGAATTATATTTTCTATGTTGTTTTAGTTATTTTCTTAATTGCTTATAAAATTTCATGTTGGCTTTTGTTAATTTATGGGCATTAGCATGTTTCTTGAAGATTTGTGCAATATTAGTATCTTGCATGAGAATTTTATTATTGTGTTGTTGATTTGTTTTATTTATGGATTTTCTTTAATATCTCAGGTCATCAGCATCCCTTTCAATTCAGGGCATGAAACAGCCAATAAATTTTGCTCAGAGTCCTCTTCTTTCAGGCTGGAGGTTCTTTTACATGCTGTAAATCTACAAAATGGGACCCACAGTATTACTGCCCTTCCAAAGGAAGCCATATTTAGAATTTTTAAGTCTGAAAAAATCCATCAATCCAGTTGGGATATAACCCGGGATCTTGGACTTAAGAGACAAATATGATTACCATTACACCACCAGGACCAACTTTATTATTGTGAACAATAGGTGTTTTAACATTGTCTTTGTTATTTGTAATATTATTACAAATTAATGAGGTCTTTTGCCTTTCTTAATGTAATTCAATTTTTGTTAACTTTGTCACTTGATTTTTTTTTTCTGCTGTTTTAGGCATTAATCTACAAAATGTTTTGTTAGTATGGTCAGTGTGTGCTGGTTCTTTAGTGAGTACTCTATTTTATTTTCTAAGTTATTTCTATAGTCATTCCAGTTTGCCTTTAAGTTCCAATATAGTCAATAGATTGTATGGTGATAATCACTCTGTGTGGCCAGAACCTAGGTGCTCTCTAGCTGTCCTTTTGATATTTCAGGCAATATCTATGATAATGATGTCAGAACCTGAATAAAAATTGGAAGTTCTTTTTTTTTTTTTTTTTTTTAAGGTAAAAAACTGTACTGTTTAGAAAATCTTTTACAATCTTTTCTGTAGGGTCAACATTTTCAAGTTCCCAAATTCTAGAATAACCAATAAAGTCTCAATTACTATTCTAGATTTAATGTTGATATGAGAGATCAAGTAAATTTCTTGGAAGAGGGAGGGGACTATCTATGCCGTTTATTTTCAAATTTATTGTGTTTCCATGTATCTAACTTTAATTACTGCAATGTTGTCTTCAGGTTCCATTTCTTTTACCATTTGAAAGGGAAGTTTGATATCATTTCTTAACTCAAACCAGTATTTCACTGATTATTTGTCTCTTTTTATGTACTAAATTTTATATAAATCCTTTCTATTTGAAATAATTAAGTTGATCAGCTGATATGTTTGCCTCTTGAATGAAGAAAATATCTAACTTTTATCTCTAAAGGTTTTACTTAGCTCTGTACTCTTTTGGATTAGGAAAGTCATTTGCAATTCATTGTAATCTCCTCCTCCTCCTCCTCCTCCTCCTCCTCCTCCTCCTCCTCCTCCTCCTCCTCCTCCTCCTCCTCCTCCTCCTCCTCCTCCTCCTCCTCCTCCTTCTTCTTCTTCTTCTTCTTCTTCTTCTTCTTCTTCTTCTTCTTCTTCTTCTTCTTCTTCTTCTTCTTCCAAACTAGAAATAGTTTCACTTCCAGGAAGATTTACTTCAAATTGGAGAGGTAATGCAAATGGTGTAAACATTTTATTATAGGAACAATGTATCAGTTTTCTACATGTTCAGTTATATCACCCATTCACAACCCCTAAAGTGATTAGATAACCATACCTTATGTTGGTTGGGGGTTCCTTAAGATCTAGCTGGGAGAATTGCTTAAACAAGCCCACCACCCACATTCCCTATTTACTACTTGGAGTATACCTATTCATGATGTGGCAGGTCAGCAAGATTAATAAATAGTATGTCCTCCATTTTGGACAACTTATGTTATTTTAGGGCAGTGTAAATAATACAACTCAGGAAGGCATTAGCTTATTCCAAAGGTGGGTAAATAAAGAGCAGAAAAAAAACATTTAAACATCTAAACCTTTCATAATAATGCAATTTAAAACTGTAGTTTTGGATTTACTTTTTTAGGGTAGTGGTTTACATATTTACTTTAGTATACCAACATATCAAATGACAGCTAGTTAAAGGTCTCAAGTGCATCTTTTTCTGTGAGCTCTATATATCTTTTGTATAAGGTATAAGATTGCAAATAAAGAAAAGAATTAAAATTAAATCTTTGAATCTTTTTGTGTGTAATATGAAATGAAAATATTCTTTTTGTCTTTTCCATCCTACAAGAATTGTACTCTTACTTCCCAGAGTAGTAGAAAAATTAATTTTATTCTATTGTCACTATAATACATGAGAGAAAATATTACCTAAGGCAAGGGACAATATAGCTCCACTTGGTCTTCCTGGCTCTTCTATTGTGTCACTTATTCCAACTTCATCCAAGTTTACTTCTATTTTTGGTGCCTTTTTCATGTGTGATATTTTGTGTTCATGAGTAATCTTGGTAACTGCAAACAAAAGTTTGAAATATATATATTGAAGAATTATACAATGCTCTTTTATAAACTAATGTAAGTTATAAATAAGATTAAACATCCTACAATTATGTATTCAACTTGTTTACTCTAAACTCCCCGACTTACATAAAACTAATACATGTTTCGGGAGTAATCACTCCTATCTTCAGTTGTTGACTGTTACAAGAAATGGTGGCTGGATACCCAGATGCTTCTGTGACAGTGTCCAGTGGTTGTAGTAGCAATTTGCTGAGTTCATCCATAGGAGGAAAATGAAAGTTCATTAAATTTTCTTTATTTTTTATGATGAAAATTTTTTCTAAAGTGGATAGCTCCATTGGGTTGTGATACTGTTTCAGCAGAATAATCTCTGGTTTAATTTTATGAATTTTGGTTCAAAAGTGAGCTGCTACCGCTAGTTTATTTACTTGCTTAAACCAAATGTCCCTAAAGCGTTCTGTTCTCTGAATTTCCAAATTTCTCTTCTTTTCATATTCTGAAGTATGAATGAGTGTTATTTAATGCCCATTTTTACTACAGAGGCACCACAGGCGGTGGACACTGATGATACATGAAATGAAATGATATATTGGGAGAGGATTTATTTTTAAGGAAGGAAACATTCCAGGCCTAAGTTTAGGGTACCTCACCGGCATTTGATATTTATGAGGACTGAGGAAAACCTGGAGAAAACCTTAGTCAGAGAGGATGGTCCTGGTGGAATTCAAATCCCAAACCTTCCGCTCTTGAGTCTGCATCTTAACAACCTCAGCCACCCACCCATGATATTTATATTTTATATTCTGAAATAGAACTGGAACAAAATCTATAATTTGCATCAAACTGCAAAGTGCTGGTGGTTTCATATTGGTGTCAATATCCCTTATGGCCTGAATGTACTTTGCTTGTCATTAAGATGAGAATGTTCTCAAAGTTGTAGATGCTAGCACCAACACAAGTTATCTATGTTTCCGGGGGTCAGTTGTATTTACAATAGACCAATCATTCAATAGTCTCTCTTCCATTTCTATCACAGTATAGGTTTAGTATGAGCTTGCCAATTAGAGGACAAGCTGCAAGATTTTGAAATTAACAAATCACGGCAGTAAAATTCTTGAGGCACTACATTATAAGTGAACCTGCTGGGAAAGTTACAAAATCACAGCAGCTCTTGAGGTTGCAATTCATGGTTTTCAAGAAAAGCAAATAATGCAATAGCATTACAACAAAGAAAATAGAATACAATTTTCTAAAATCAAAATAGTAGTTATAATAGCTCCAGCCTAATTATAAAGCTCTCAATCAGCAAATGGGTAACTTAAATTTTTAATAACGATGAAAGGAATATTTTCATTTCTATAATTTTTTGTTGGTATTCTAACCACGTGTTTTTATTTACAGCATATTGTCCCATACCAGCCCAACTACAGCACTGATACCAATGAAACAACTTAAGCAAATGTTTACTTAAAAGGTTATATAATGGCTAATAATAAATAATTAAAAATTAAAATTTTCAAATGATAGCATAAATTGAGAGATGTGACAGTACAAATTTATATCATGTGACAAACTGTCTTATAAATTCAGGACATGCGGTTGATCTTTGCCAAACAGATTGAAGTTGATCAGAAATCATTTTAATGGCAATATAGAAAAAATAAATGTAGCTGCAGAATTAGTTACCCTCTGTCTTAACTGTGGTTCCTTCAGTTGTGGGAGTTGTTTGTGCATGAACTGCATCAGAGTGGATGGGGTCCTTTTTATGTGATGTAAAGCCAATGTCCTCTTCTAGTTTGGCTTCAAGAGAAGAAGTATGCTTCTGGTGGAGCTGCTTTTCTGTGTTCTATAAATGAAGAAAATGTACAGAAGTAATGAAGTACAGCTTTTGCTGCTGCTTTAAGTGTTTTACTATTTACAACATTAGAAATAATATAGTTTTAATGATGATGAAGGAAATGAAATACTATGGCTTATTGCCTTCTAGTTTAACTTATAGTAGGAATGGTTTATTGTGCACTAGTTGCTAGGCATTTCCTGTAGGTATTCTTGTTTCTTATTTTTATTGAATATTTTTGACTTTCCTCAACCCAGAAATTTTGTATAGATGAAGTAGAGCCCAAAATAGGGTTGGAAAAAATATTAATATCAGTTTAATAATGTAGTGGTTAAGTACTGGCTTTCTAAACCCATAATTGTGATTCTAGCTTATATTTTGGGAATAAACAAAATATGGCTGGCTCATGGCAGTTGTTTCACTTAGTTCACATAGATGTGCATGTGGTAAAAATTAACATCTTGACAGAAGCACAGAAATTAAAATTGACATGAAACCTGGGTAGAATAAAAAATAAAACTTTACAGTTCTAAAATACCCACATTTATTTAAGACAGTAAACTTGTTGTTCCTGTATATGAGCACAGGAGCACATGAACATCTAAAAAAAATCAGAAATCAGAATATTTTATTAATTAATTATATTCTGTTCAACCTTTTTTTCTTTCCGACCTTATAAAGTATTTTTCCATTGCTTCTAAAAATCTTGCAACTAGCACATTAAAATTTTTCTGTGAAATAATCTGTGGCAAATTTTTTCCCTGTTTGTGAATGGCTCAGAGAATGAAGCTATGCACACCTTCAAACAGTGCTCATAGAGAGCAAGAACATCAGACCTGTTTTATTCTCCCTCATATTTTGCTATCCCTTTTCACTCATGTTTAACATAAATTTACATTAAGAGAGTGAGGAATGGTTAAAAAAAAATTCAAAAACAGGACAAAATTTCTTTGTTTAGTCAGTGACACTTAAAGTTTCTATACAGAAGTGTGTGATTGTGTTTTTATATCATTTATAGAAAGTACACTAAGTCAATTGAATTACTTTAGATTAAATCAGTATTCTATAGATATATAATATTAATAGAAAATAGCTGTTATGCAAAAGATGTTAAATAAATTGCACAGTTCTTAGAAGACTTAAAACCAGGCACATAACTTTTTGTATAAATGAATCCAGAGTTTCAATTTCTAAAGAATCCTATAAATGAATTTTGTTCAATGTTTTTGTACTTTAGTAGATTATTCATTTATTTTATTGGTATGGAGTTTTTTTAATAAAAGCCTTTAAAATTAACATTATTATATCACAGTTAGTATTTCACTAGAGCCATTTTGTGAACACATCTAATTAAGGCTTGAGCTACTGCTAGCTTCTACTTTGAGTTTGTGGTTATTTTTTAGTATTTTATTATAAGAAGAAAAAATTAAATAGAAAATTGTTAGTATAAACATAACCTGATAAATAATAATATATTAATAATAATAAATTGAAAACTATAAATCAGTAAAAGATATCTATATTTCTAATATTTCTAATAATATAATGCTAAAATGGGGAATTTCCAATGAAATTTTATGCAAATCAACAACTTTAAAATGTGCAGATCAAGGTGATAAAGTAAAGAAAGTATGAAACAAAGCTTTAACTAATGTGAGTTTGAGGTTTTTTTTGCCAGGTATAAAGTGAAGGGAGTTAGGTTTATTGATAACGTAATATTTAAATCTTACAAAAAATGTTTAATACTTTAGTACAATTAAATATTTTCAAAGTGGCTGGTATCAACACATTGTTGCAATGTCTTGGCAAGTCTGTCTTGTTCAGATTATGAAATTGAGGAAGGTATGTGTTAGTTGCTGTTCATAGGATCTGCAGATAAGATAATATTTACTATTATAATGTAGACTTGCCAGATTTTCCGAATATTAAGGAACACATGACTTTTTTTATCTCAAAGGCCAATGTACAGACCATTCTCTAACCATAAAAATGACAACCAGTAAGTTAAAACATACAGTCAATATACTCAATATGTACAATAACATAAATATGGTTGACTATTATACTTGCAACTTTTCTTGGCATTGCATTGTTATGCCAGAGAAAATTTTTCATGCCATTCATGAATAATTTACTGCTACTTTTTTCTTACCTTATCTGTTGGAACTGCATCACCATTCTCTTGACCACTATGTACTGGATGTCCTTGTACTAATGAGTGATGTTGATGCTGAGGTTCAGTCTGATGTTGATGAGGCATCATTGGAGCATGGAATCTACCTTCCTGACTATCCTCATAATAATAGTCAGGAGGAACAGATTGACCATTATATCCTCTCAAGCCATCTGCTCCCATTTTGAGATTTCTTTCATTCTCATTTAGATGCACAGCAACTTCCAAAGCTGGAGCTGAATTTATATCTGTAATAATATGATTAATATATGGAGTCTGCTTTGTGTTCATTACTGTTTTCTCTGTGTATTAATAAGCTGCCAACAAATATTAAAATAATCTCTTATGCAGATGATGCATCTCCACTAGTTTGACCGCCACGGGTGGCCGAGGTCGTTAAGTCTCGGACTCGTGAGCGGGAGGTCTGGGTTCGAATACCGCCAGGACCGTCCTTCCTGATTGAGGTTTTTTCCAGGTTTTCCTCAGTCCTCATAAATGGCAAATGCCGGGGAGGTACCCTAAACTTAGGCCTGGAACGATTCCTTCCATAAAATCCTTTCCCAATATATCATTTCATTTCATTCATCACCAGTGTCCACCGCCTGTGGTACCTCTGTAGTAAAAACGGGCGTTAAACACCACTCATTCATTCATTCATTCATTCATTCCACTAGTTTGGATAAAAACAATAGAACACGTAGAAAATATTATTTAAAATAGAAATAAATGTAGATCTTAGATATCTTCTAACCAAAAGCCAGAGCACTAATTTTTATAGACAGATTATACTTTGAAATAAAAAACGAAAATTTCAAACTCATTCTGTTAAGATGTGTAAATAGAATTTATATCCCATGTTAAATATCTGTTTATTTTAATTATAAATTATTTATTTATTTATTCATCCTTTTGATCATTTTACACGATATAGGACATGTCCTAGAGATGAGATGGGCTTCGCCCAGAGTATAATATAAACAATATACAAGTTTAGTAATTATACTAGATTTACAATATGTCTTATTTAAAGTTCATATATTCACTTACTGAATAAAAGGTATGTTGTAGTAGAAAGGCTTTGACTTCTTTATTAAATTGTTTTATATTGGTTATTTCTTTAATATTTATTGGTAGTTTGTAATACATTTTAATGCCTACATTTGTGAGATTATTTTTTAAAATATTTGTCCTGCATATCTGAACATGAAGGTCATTTTTCCTTCTTGTATTGTGAGAATGAATATCTGTATTTGTACATAATTCTCCCTGATATCTCTTAATATGGTTTACGACCTCTATTATAAAGAGACAGGCTAATGGTAGTATATTATGTTTCCTAAAATAGGGTCTACAGGATGTCCTACTATCAACTCCGCTTATAATTCTTATTGCTCCCTATTAATATTATATTAAGCAACTGTAGCTCTAGGAGGACATGTCCTATATCATGTAAAATGATCAAAAGGATGAATAAATAAATAAATATCTATTCTCACCATATGGTATAGGCAACTAACAACTTTTAATATCAAAGAAGGTAATTCTGCAGAAGAATTGCTTTAGAATAGTTTGTTTATTGCATTCTAGAGATTCAAGTTGAAAAGATTTCAAACACTGAAAAACCACCTAAATTAAATAAATGTAGTGATTGTATAGCTATATTTTATTAATTATTCTATAAAATGGAAATAAGAAAAATTAAGTAAGTTTAGAAACTTTTTTATAAAAGGCTATACATAAATTACCTGCATCTTTCAAATTACTTACAGGAAATAAATTTTAAAGTAAATTTAAAATATGCATTACTAATAACATATTATGCTACTTAGAAGAACATCTGCAGTAAATATAGATGTTAATTCAAATGATGAAGCCATATTTCAAAATACTGAATATAATGCTAGTGCTTGTGCATAAACATAATTTTTTAGCAAAATGTAATAAAAATGTAATCTATTTTTTTTATTCTCTTTTGAATCTATTACTGATTATAAGGTTACAATTTGATCTAATCATATACATGATATTAGACTAGTCAAGAAATATAACCGATTATAGTAAATTAATAAAAATCAAGAATACATGACATTCACTTAAACAACAGAAGTATTTTTTTTCCAATTGATAAAACTACATGAATTTCATAGCTTCATCAATTATTTATGACTACATTGAAATATATTTAATATACCATTTTTAATAACAAAAGTAATAGAATTAACAAATGTAATAAATGTGCTATAGTGTTATGAAGCAGTTCAAAAAATTGTCATAAAAATTATACAAACCAATATTATATATCATAAAGGAGACAATAATACACTAATAGTAAGCAATACAATATATCATGCAAATTTTTAACATTTGATCGTTATAATTTGATTCCATATTAATAATTGCAATGTTTATGTCATTATAAATATAAAAGAAATTAAACATGTTATTAGTAAATTATAATTATAACTAAACATTAATAATTATAGTTTTAAATGGCAAGAATTTTCACAGTGAAAAATAGTATAACTTTGTAAGGAACATGTGAGAAAATGGCCATACCATACTGGCTGGATATATCAGTTCTCATACAATGTAAAATATAAACACATGAAAAAATCAATGAAAGCATACCATTTCTGACCAAAAAAAAATAAAAAAGTGAAACAACAACGTGAATTCCAAAATGAACCAAAACACTTAGAAGCTTTTCAAAACCCATAGAATTAACAATATGGAAAATATATTCATAAACAAAAACAAAGAATCTGTGTATTCTATCTTAGAGTCATAGCAAAATCGAATTAATGCGGGTCGGTGTTCCTACGGCTCGAAGGCCTATTTACTACTTAAATGTAGTAAATACATTTTACATTTAAGTAAAAACAAAAAAATTTGTTAATTTTGATCTTCTAAACAACAGTAGCCTCATCACTTAATTCATAAAATCTGCAGAGCAACGCCTTAATATCACGCCGGGAAACTGACAATGGAACCATACTGATGATGAAGGTAAAAGTCTTTGAAACATGTCCAAATAAGTGAAACAAAATTAGTGAATTTGAGTGATTTCCTCATAAACAATGCACAAATAACTAATTATATTTTGAAAGATTTTCAACAAAGTACATTTAGCATAATTTATGTGGGAATATAACAGTCTAATTATTTATTCCCATTTTAGATTTTAACAAAGTTTCTCACAAGATAGCTTACCCATTGAACAGCTATGTGAATACACATATGTTATATCTTTATTATTAATATTAATTACATATGGATGGACTGACAGACGGATGGACAGATGAATAACTCTAAAAAAATACCTCACAAAAAGGGCTTATTAAAATATAGAAGCTACAATTTATGGAAAGAGGTTTACAAGATCCTAAATAAAATCAGAATCTTTTGGATCAAAAATAATAACTTACCCTGATGAGGTAATTGATGAGGCTGCCAATTTGCAGGAGGTTGTCTATAAGGGCCACCACTATAATAATTAGTTGGACCACTGTTGCCATATTTATATTCATTATGTGGCATTTCACTGTATTGTGTTCCTGGGCTAATGGAATAAAATAAGGGTTTTAGAAAATATGGCAGTATGAGAAATATATTCTGAGTGCCAAAGTTCATTAATTTTTCTACAAAATAGGCACAAATAAATAAATTGTTAATATATATGCAGCATATGGACTATAACTATGCCAACTTTGTATCTTATCATATTTTTTTAGTAATTTTTTAAATTTTTCTTTTAGATTAATTATATTTTTCAACTTAACTCTTCCATATAAGTCATAGGCCTAATATTGCAAAATTATTGTAAAGTTTAAATTAAGCCAGTATTAAAGGTTTTGTTGTCTATAGTTCCTATCATATTTTATGGGAGGGAGAAAAGAAATGCGAGAGAAACTGAAACACTAAAAAAGAATATCAATCATTTAGACAGTATAACTGAATGTGCCTTTAGGTCCATCCCTAGATGCTGCAAAACTATAATAGCACCTGTTATTTCAGGTAATCTTCACTAGCAGATATTTTCTGCTGCATTAACCAAAGTCAATTTAATGTCATCTTATTGTGAAATGATTAGTATCTATTGTAGATGAATGTTGACCACAAACACTTTTTGTACCTTTGTAGCTTAAGTTACGGCTGACCCAAAGAAAAGTAAATAATAAATATAGGAAGTTTTGTCAACTCTGTTCACCAGTTGCAAGGTATACACTACCTATGAGTTTTTTGAGTAATGGGTGTTGATGAATTTTTCTATTATAAAAATGCAAAGTATACAGAATGAGAGATAAAATATGCAAGAGCTAATTAAATAAATTGTAACTTATGAAGCTGTAGACGATGGTGAGGTAATATATTCTACACTAATGTATTCAATACGTTCACACTAATTCCACTTGCTTACATAAAACAGTATGGTTAACAGCTGATGATTGGGGCAAATGCTTCCGAAACATGTCCTAGTATTATGTAAGTGCAATTAGTGTGAACATGTTGAATACATTAGTGTAGGATGTGCAAGAACTGTCCATTTTGTTTCAATTCCCCTCTCCTTTCATCAGGAAAGTATGGAGTGTTGTGTCATCATGGGCATGATTGATGATGGACTGCAGGGTTTGGAGTGTCAGGGGAACTTGCCAATTTCAGGGCCCAAGAAATACAGGTAGTTTTATTCCTCTAGTGTCTCCTAAAAAATGTAAATATATGTTTATAAAGATGTAAATGTAGATCTATATATCAGTTTATATTATTATTATTATTATTATTATTATTATTATTATTATTATTATTATTATTATTACTATATAAAGAGTTGAGAATATAAATTTACTCAGAAAGAATATGTATTTGAGAATATTACAACAACTCAGTACACCTTGTTGATGCATTGTGCATTGCAACTTTGAACTCGGCTGTTAGTGCAGCATTTACAACAATGAAATGGACATCCATATTAAATAATTTCACATCATATATATATATATTTACATTCAGTTATAAATTTAAAATATATATATATATATAATATACTATAAAAGAAAAATAAAAAAGTAACACTATTAGCAATGTAATAAATTAAAAGTAATTATTAAAGCTTATGGAGTTCAAAATATAGCGATTTCAAGTGTGACTTTATCTTAGTGTTTTATCCTTTTAAAAGCTTTTAAAATTATTGTTAATTTGTTATATATATATATATATATATATATATATATATATTATAGTTATTATATAGTTGCATTTTAAACATTTTCTATTAAACAACAATGAACTGAAATTTATATGTGGGCATAGAGAATGTAGATCAGAGTCATTTATCTGATAGTGTTTGTGATGCTCAGATTAGTTTTCTGCAATTATACCAGAACATATGTCTTCTTGGTTCTCTCACATTAATAATGAATATCAATTTAATACACTTACGTAATTTGCTTACATGTGTCTTAAGTTTACATTTTTCTTAATCTTGATGATTTAATATTATCTCAGTAGCTTGAGGTTTTGTTTATACAAAGCATGAACATCTAAGCTAAAGCATGAACATCTAAGCTAAAGCATGACAATTAGAGCAGAACTCAAAAGAGGGAAAAGTGAATAGAAATGGAAAATTCCATTTCAAAGCTAGTGAAAATTGATCTGGTTTTTTGCAGAAATATATCACTAATATAATATAATAAAATAATGTAAATATTGAATTATCTAATAATGAAGTAGAATTTTACACTGATCGTTCTAATTCTCCAGACATTTAGATAATGAAACCAAATTTTTTTTTACCATGAACCTTATAGGCCACAAGGGCCATTTCCTAAAAATCCAGAGCAGGACAATAGATTGTTTTCCAAAATTTATTATTATTTCAAAATTACAAGAGAATGACTTTGCTATTCTATAAAAGGAGATTTTTCATATTACAAACCATGTTGGTTATTTGTAAATTATGCATAGATCACTGTGTTTTCAACCTGCTCAGATAAAATGAGTTTGTGATTAGCTAGATTACAAGAAAAACAGTTAAACTTTCCAGTTGCATGTATGCGTGTGTGTGTGTGTGTGTAAAAATCTGGAATAAAGAAGGAAGTGAACAAGTAGAACACATACTTCAGTATATTGGCATCACTCTTACATTAGCAGCACCCATCCTTGCATTTGAAGATCACTGAAAATAAGTACGGGAAGCACATAGTGGAAATTTTTTATTTAAATATCATTCTATTCTGGAGCAACATATTAGTGGGCAAAAATTACTTGAAAAGTACTTTAATCTGAAAATTTCAAAGGAGTAAATTTAACTTCTGTCCCAATAAGTCAAAAGTGACATATTAGATGAGATCAGATACGCTCAGTTTTTCTCAGTAATTATGGCCGCTATTCAAAATGGTACTAAAAGGCACCAGTTAGGTAAAATATTTTGCTATGCTATAGTTTAGAAATATCTTGAGCCTGTTGAAATTAATGCTAATTAGAGTTTTTTAAGATTCAAAGATATTAATAAGAGTAGTGCTGCTGGATTAGAAACAAAGGTTTTAAAATTGTTTGAGGAAAATGAACCTTTTATGAAAATGTTGTGGCCAAAAATATGATGGTGCAGTGAACATGTCTGGTGTTTATAATGGAGGCAAAATAAGAATTCAGCAAAAACAATATATTCACTGCACAGCATTCAAGCTTAACCCTGAAAGATGCAATACCATCTGTGTCAGAAATGCACTTAAGAGACTATATGTGTTTTTTGGTCAGAGCATGAAAAGGTAGGAAGTCCATGGTAGCGATGGACACAGCTGAGTATCAGGAGAAAGAGTTTCATATTAACACCAGACACCTACAGAATAGTACCAAAGGATCCTACTACAAGTGTGGAAAGAAAAACTGCCGCTCTTCTAAATAGACCAAGTGGAAACCCGAGGAAATAAAAAAGCTACAATCAACTAACAGTTTACCTCCTAGACTGTATGGATTCCTGAAGGTATACACAAACCAGATATTCCTTTAAGACCTATTGTTAACACGGTCAGCTCACCAACATACAAACTAACGCAGTACTTGGCATCCTAGTTATGTCCAATAATAGCTCACTCGGATCACCACATCAAGAACTCGAAACACTTTGTGCAAATCATCGATAGGATCCACATCTAGCCTAATGATATTATTGTGAGTTTTGATGTTGAATCTCTATACACAAATGTACCTATCAAAGACACCTCAGAACTCCTACAACTCCACTTCAAAGTAGAAGAAATCACTTTATTTAAACACGTCCTAACCTCCAGTCATTTTCAATGGAGAACCAAATTCTGCAAACAGAAAGGAGTAGCAATTGGAAGTCCACTAAGCCCTGTAATAGCGAATTTCTTTGCAATACTTCGAGAAGAAGGCTCTAGACACTGCTGTATACAAATCTTCACTCTGGTTGAGATATGTGGACGACACTTTCATAATATGGCCATATGGACATCATAAACTACAGCTCTTCTTAGAACATCTAAATAGTATCCATGAAAATATCAATTTTACTATGGAAAAGGAAAGTAATGACACACTTCCCTTTTTAGATGTCTTAGTTTGGAGAAAATCATCAGGAGAACTTGATCATCAAATTTATATAAAAAATAAACAAAAAACAAAAAACAAAATAAAACAAAACACACACACACACATATGGAAAGATATCTCAATGCCAGATCGAATCCTGCACAAAAAAGAACTACACAGAGCAAAAACCATCACAGAACCGGAATATCTTAAGCACGAATTAAATCATCTCCATGATGTTTTCAAAGCCAATGGATACAACAACAAAGATATTGACAGAGCCATTTGCCCTAAGCAAACGGCAACATCTAACATCTATTCAAACAAAAAGCTCAAGGCTGTTCTGACATACATAGAAGACGTTACTGTGCACATAGCACGTATATTAAAGAAAAAAAGGCATAGAATCAACCTTCACACCAACAGTTAAATTAGGGAAAATGCTTAATAATGCAAAAGATCCTAGGCATCCTCTTGACACTACAGGAATTTTATAAAATACCATGTGAATGTGGCAAAGTTTACATAGGTATGACCGGAAGATCGAATAAAAAACGATTGAAGGAACATCAGCGACATCTGCGCCTTAATCAACCTGAACGATTGGCAGTAGCACAACATGATATAAATGAATGCCATGCTATATACTTTAATAAAACAGAAGTGGTTGCAAAAAAACAAGGCTTTTTCAATCTAGCCAGGAGGGAAGCATTGGAAATACAACGGCATCCAAACAACTTTAATAGAGATGGTGGATATCATCTAAGTAGCACATGAAAACTGGTTCTTAAAAACAAAAAACTACCACCCCTCCATCCTACCCCCTCCACTTCTGCTGCACACATAATATCGATCGTCCTCTAAAGCCAGACAGAGACAGATCAATACCATTGTCTTGTTAACAGTTAGGTGCTGTTCATCGTCCACTGAAGATGCCAACCAAAGTAGTTGGTGAAAGCTATGGTAGTAATTTAAACCATGGACCACGGCAAAACAGCCAAGGAGATTTTAACTGTTTTAACTATAACACTGGCCGTGAACGCCTAAGAAGTACTATAAGGTAGGATTTGTTTTTATCATCTTCTCATTCATTAAAAACATTTTGTCCTGCACATAGTTTCAAGAGTTGATTCATTAAAAGCTTTGCATTATACATATTTAGATATAATGTAACCCTTGAAATTTTCACAATAGCTAATAAGAAAGATGACACAAATTATCTTTAAAAAATCTAGAAAAATTTAAATTTGTTTTCCAAGTTGTTCTTCATACTAAAAATCTTGGAACCATCAACCTGATTTCAAAGTTTTTTCAAGTAAATAATATTGATCTTTCCCTGGCATCTGCTCCTCTTATGATAAACTTTCTAGTGGTGGGGGGAAGCTTCTAGTTATGACATAATTAACAAAATATACTATTGTTCATCATTGCACTTACAAAACAAATGCAGTTCTAACATAAAATTGAAGGTCAAGAGAATTTGAAAAACACATATTCATTTTTATGAGTTGGTTAAGAACAAATGCTCAACAAACCCAAAAAATCATATCAGGTAGTTGTATTTGATAATACAATAGATATCATTGTTAATCCAAGATCAGATTTAAGTCAGGTTTGAAACAGTAAATGAACTATGTGAACTATTCACTATACTTACTCCTCAACATCTGCTATTTGCATCAGATGAGCAATTCATTTGTTTTTGAATTACAAAGAAGATTTGACATAATATTTTGAAAATTAAATTAAAAGCTCCAGATATGCATTACAGAAGGAGATCCAGCTGTAAACAACAATCAGAGAACTAGAAAATCTGCTCTTAATAGAATTACTTCTAGTATTTCAGATATGAGCACAGGTTTTATGTTATTTCTGACTTTGCAGTAATTGTTTCTGCAGCAGAATGGATATTTTTCAAAATTAAATTATTAATGCAGTTTCACACCTCAGAAAGGGTAAGTAAACTCAGTATTTTAAGTATGTATACTATGAGGGCACAATCAATTAATATAAATGAAATAATAGAAGAGTTTACAGACAAAGATGCTTCAAGATTACACCACTTTAAATAAACTTCAAGGAAAATTCATCTGTTACTATTTGTGCATTTTTTTTATTCTAGTGAGTGTTAATTTTAATGTTAGATTTCATTATCAGTGAGTTACAAATAAAATACTGCTTCTTAGTTCATAAGGTCATGTAATAGATTAAGGGGCCCAAAATTAATTCTGCTAGGAAGCCTGACAATCATGTGTTATGCCAGTGTGTGTGTGAGGTATGCTCAATGCAGTTGTACCTCTTGCACTATATGAGTCATTACACTTTTACATGTGTTATAGCTTATTCAAAGATATTCCAGAAGAATTTATGCAGAGGATAAGTGAATAAAACTAATAAAGTAAAATGGAATCAGGAAATTAATTCTCTGCTTTCTTTTTTTCCCACTAATGCCCAAGGAAGAGATAATAATATCAGAATAATGCATTCACTTATGTAGAAAATCTACCTTTACTTCTTATATGAGGAAATTATTAAAATAATAACTAGCCTACCAGATAAAAGCTCATCTGGTTGGGATGAAATTAGTCCTAGACTGTTAAAATACTGTAAAAATGAAATAGCAAAACCCTTGGAACATCTTATAAACTTCTCAATTGAAAAAGGAATATTTCCAGACTGTTTAAAGATAAGTATTGTAAGACCTATATTTAAAAAGGGTTACAAATTTAATATGAATAACTATAGACCAATCACATTAGCATCCATGATTGGTAAAATTTATGAAAGAATTCTTCTATCTAGGCTTATAACATTTTTTAATAGTAGAAAGGTTCTCTGTAATTTTCAACATGGATTTAGAAAGGGCTTCTCAACCATAACTGCAGTTAATGGCTATGTTCATCAAGTACTGACTTTATTAGAACTGAATAAAAAGGTGAGTACGGTATATTTTGATTTATCAAAAGCATTTGATAGGGTCAGACACAATCTTTTGTTATGTAAGTTGGAATCTTACAGGATCAGAGGAATTTCCCATGAAATATGCAAATCCTACCTTATGCATAGAAAACAAACAACTGAAATTAATACTAAAAAGATGATCACCTGTCTAAAGTAAGGTCTCAATATGGACTAGTAAGATATGGAGTCCCACAAGGTTCCATCTTGGGCCCATTAATGTTTCTAATATATGTGAATGACATTGTACAGCCGCCCAATTCTATTATTACTTCATATGCAGATGATACCACAATAAAATCTTGGGGTCAGTGTAATAGGTCTCTAATGGACACCATCTCTCTGAGTTCAGAGCAAATTATAAAATACTTCAAAAACAATAATCTTATATGCAATGTGGATAAAATGAAATTTATGAAATTTGGTCTGTTTAAAAGTAATACTCTAGAGGATTTATGTAGGATTGAAGATAAAATCTGAGAGAGGGTAGACACATATAAGTTCTTAGGTATATGGATTGATAGTAAATTAACATGGGCAAAGCATGTACATGTAATATGTAGCAAAATAAGTAAATCAACCTATCTATTGAGATTTTTTAATGATGTGTTTGGCTCAAATGAGTTAAAAATGATCTATTATGGTGTAATATATCCTCATCTACACTATGGTATTGAGGTTTGGGGGGCTGCAGCAAAAGTGCATATGGATAGATTACTTATATTACAGAAAAAGTGTATTAGGCTAATTTCTAAATTGGAATTTAGACAGTCATGTAAGGAAGCATTTGTAAAGCATAGAATGCTAACTGTCTACTCTCTCTATGTGTAAAAGTCTATATTATGCAGTGAATCAAAAACTTTTATAAAAAATAATGAGATTCATAGCTATAACACTGGAAATAGTAAAGATTATTATAGGTATGCTTATAATAAACAAATAGTATGTAAGGATGTAAATGTAAGAGGTACCCTTTTGTACAATAAATTGCTACCAGAGATTAAATATGTAGAAAAATCAAAAATTTAAGTATCAGTTGAAAAAAATATCTTGTAAATAGAAGTTTATATTCATTGGATGAATAGTAATCAATTGTAATCTTAACAGTATTTATAGGTAAACTCTTTCAACTTTTGCAAACATGTACAAAAACCTTGTTCTAAGAATAAGTTATGCTTTGTTAACTCTAGTATTTTGACAATATCTGAAACTTATGTAAATGAGCCTATTTATAGCAATAAATTTGTTATTATTATTATTATTATTGTTGTTGTTGTTATTATTATTATTATTATTATTATTATTATTATTATTATTATTATTATTATTATTATTATTATTATTATATTTTGTAGTTAGTAAACTTTAAGGATTGTTGGTTTACTCTCAGTTTACAGAAAAGTACATGAAATTTGAGCAGGTTTAGCATGAATATTTTTTAATTTTTTTAAACCTAAGTTTATCCCATTACTTCCAGGATTAAGATATTCTTCATTTTTTAAAGTTAGAGCAAATACACTATAAGAGCTTGAATCCTGCAGAAATTCAAATGGATATTATTTTTAAATTATAATTTATGTAAAGTTTGATAAGGTTAATTAGATCTTTTTTAGCATTTGGGCAAAGTAAATGATAGTCTTCAATTATAAGCACATTAAAATACATGTTAATATGTACACATTTGGATCTATACACACATTTTTCTTTTACTCAATTCACTGAAAAAAAAATACTAAAACAATCACTACTGCTAAGTTAACATTCACTAATCATACCAGAAACATTATTGTTATATCTGACACTGGGCGCTCTGATCAATTACATTACATCAAGTGAAAGCACATAGAGAAATGCAAGGAAATTTATGGCAAGAAATATATATGAAATATTTATTTAAAATAAAAACCACAAAAATGAAGTAATGCAAGTACACAAAGCAAAAGCAGGGGGGGGGGGAAATTAATAGTTATAGATATTGTATGAATACTGTATAAAAAACTACTGAATAAATTAGATAAGGTACAGTTATAATATATAAATTATATATTGTTTAAGCTCTAGCTCACTTTTAAAGAATGTATATGATATTCTATGTTAGACAAAAAGAAATAATTCATGTTCTAAGTGACACATATTTGATTTGTGACTTAAGAATATGCAATCAATATAAAACTAATTTATTTAATGATTACATATTTGGACATTTTCACACTTTGTTCTGTTTAAAAGTAATAATTATTTTAATGTATGTTATAATTATCATTTGTCATTGACTATTATTATGTTGCTTTCTTCTACTTTGATCTTGAATCAATCATGTTAGTTTGTGTGAGCTTCCAAGAGGATTCTTTTTAATTGTAAGAAAAGAATATTTTATTTTAAGAATTATATTAAGTAGAGCTTGAATTACTTTATATCTTTCTCTTGAGTTTTTTATGGATTAAAAAAATATTGTTCATTCCTTGTCTCTAATCTGCTCTCCACAACAGTTCTAAGACATTTTCTTTGTGCCAATGTCATCCTCTTCATTATCTCAAATACCAAAGTTGCATTCTTTTTCTCTCCAGAGTCTTAACATTAAAGCACTCTAATCTCTCTTCTTAGAGATATCACTAAGTAAAAATTAATACCTAGAAAATCATGCAGAAATTTTATGTGTTATTCCATTAACAGTTTTTGTTTAATAAGTATAATATTATATTTGATTTCCATTCCTTATATTTATACGTATGCTGAGATATAGCTGACCTACTTGAAGAGTTCGACCTAGCTTAGGCACAGAGACATATAAATGATATCAGAATATTATGTTGGTGTGATTGCCATCACCATAGTCATCATTATTGCTGTGGTAAGCTTTATTACTGTGTTGTGAAAAGAAATACCAGAAAGAACATATTAACAATAACCTTGCAATAGCTTAAAATTGAACTGTCAGACAACATTAATCTCCTAAATCGAAAGTTCTGCCAAGTGGCTTAATACTGTGGATGCATTGATATACTATCCAGCTGAGCCAACAAAGTAATCCTGTGAAATCATAATTTAAAGGGTTAAAATAAATAAAACAGTTTTATGGTATTTGTAACAGATTATCTAAATCAAGGACGTAATTGAATAATGTAATTAACAGAAAATACTGCCTATTACTAATATAATGTTGAGTAGGTATAATTCTCTCTCTTTCTCCATTCTCTCTCTGTCTTTTCCTCTTTAACCATAAATTGCAACATAAAGGTTGCTTTGTGACAATTTCTGCTGCAAAAGAAACTACAAATAAATTCATTTAATACATGTTTTAAAGATCTAATAATTGAATAAGACAAGTAAAATAAAAATTGTTACTAAATGTGTAGGCAATGAATAGGAACTTGTTAATGAGGTATCAGATAAGTGATTTTTAGTTTTCATTGTTAGTATTATTGACTTGTACCACCACCACCACCTCCACTTGCTATCCTTTTATTAGATCTATGTAGAATATTGCATTATTTGCAATGAAAATTTCTGGTGGAAAATATCCTTGAATAATGAGGTCTTTGGGGAGCATGAAGACTCTTATACCAAAAAAGTTTTCTTGAAATGTCAATATGAAATGATTAAATATTATTAAGCATCACATGTCCAAACATCTGGATGCACTATGACCTGTAGACAGAGTATGCTCTTATGATCAAGTTATTTGTGTCATACTACCGGGCTTCCAGATATGTTCTCACCACTTGCATGCGATTTTACATTTCAACTACGGCTGGCTCCTCTCCTCACTCATGGCTGTCTGTCTGTCTTGAATTTCCTAGCAATCACCATTCTTCATTTATTAATGAGGATGGTAAGACAGCTGCCTTTAGATCAATTTATTTCTGTATGTAAATCTCATTATAAATATGAATCAGCTCTTTATGTTCAAAAGGAGTTTATTTGAAATTTTCCTGGATAATTTCCTCCTTCTAGAACTGCAACTCACAATCTGTGAATAAATGTGATACTACTGGTTCAGCACAAAATAAGAAACATGTGGAAGACATACATTTTAACAAAAGGCTAATTAGATGAAATTGGTGCAAATCTTGAATGTTTGCTAACAGAATTACTACAATTAGTACAAGTTGGGTTTTCAGTTATCATCTGTGCACAAAACTACAAATTGTTAAAACTCAAACCTTACAAGTGTTTGTGTGTCCATTGTCTATGACAAGGTGATTCCTTATCACATGAACATTATTGTGAGTGGTTTCTTTCATCAGTAACTGAAGGGTTAATTAACCCATAGCTCGTGTGCTTTTCAGATGAGGCATGGTTTCACCAAAGTAGCCAAATGAACACTTACAACACACACTATTGGTGTTCTGAAAATCAGAATTGTACACAAGAAACCCTATTATTAGGAAAATTGAACTTTGATGTGCAATTAGTGGAAGATACATAATTGATTAAATTTTTTTATGAGCAGAGAGTAAATAGATACAGTTACTGAAATAACATTCTGATCCATTTTTTGATCAGCCAATGTAAGAAGAGAAATCATATGGGTGGTTTCAACAAGAATCTGGTACTGGTCATACAGCAGAGGAGTCCTCCATGGGCAAATTAAGGAAGTGTTTGAAGATTAGTGCCGGTGTATGGGCCTCTTTCCTTCAATATCTAACAGTTCATGACTTTTGTTTATGGGGTAGCCTGAAGAACAAAGTATACCAACCAAACCCTCACACACTAGAAGAACTCAAGAAAACCATGCAAAAAATGAGAAATATTACAATAATTGAAATAAAACCTGTCAAATAGAATGTGTAATCCAGCACAATGCCTGTTTGATTGAGGGAGGACAACATTTTCAGCATTTGTTATAAGTTCTTGTTAAGGTAGGTATTTTTATTATTTTATTTCTATTTTATTTCTCATATATCAACATACAAAATTGCTATCAGTTAAAGATTTTATACACAATTTTAAAAAGAAAAATAAGAGTAAAGGATACCAGTCTATGAAATGTCCAATTATCAAGATGCAAAATCCTATGCAAATGGTAAGGACACATTCTGGAAACTCTGTAGACCAGATCTTATCATAAATACAAATATGTGCCCAATGAAATCTGCTTCAATATTTCAGAAAGAGAAAATACATGAGTAATTTCCTGTGTTAGAAGATATATTTAAAGTTTTATTTTATTTATTTTATATCAAATAGATGATGTTTTCTATCATCATGTATTAAAGAGGAAAATAATTTTAAATTTTTAAATCCACAGATCTAACAAGAAGATATGCAACTTGTCATTTATGTGCTATTTATCCTGAATTCCACGTATTTTTAAGTTGCAGCCCTAAACTTTAATGCTACACATTCATTCTTGCAACACAATTGCAGCATATTAGATTTAACCCTTTCAGCTTTAGTCAAGCTAAGCCAAGCCAAAAGTTCCAGCATGAAATATTTAACTGCTGTATGCCATTTGCAATAGTAATTGTTTAAAAACTTAATTTTGTTTATATCAGTATAAAAACTTATTTCTAGCAAAACATGAACACAAAATGTGCAAAAAATAAAATATAAAGAAAGGAAGGAAGGAATAAGGGGTTTCAGAGCAAATATATATCATAAATGTTTCCATCCTACTGATGAAATTTTTTCATTCTTTCCTTCATGTGATGTGATCTAAGTACGTTTTAGATACTACAGATTAAATTATATCTTGAAAAAAGGAAATGATAAAGAAATAAGTTATTTTTAGCATGAGTGAGACCGCAGTACTCTGGCATTTTTAAGTAAGGAAGAGATGGAACCTCTGGGAAAGTTCTTATCTGGCACCATGACTACTGAATTTAGTTCTACTGTATCTTAAATCAATCATTGATGAAATTTGGGAAGACAACACTAATATGTTACCATAATCATTGATATGTGAATAGAGAAGAAACAAAATCTATTCAAAATAAAATTCAGAAAATCAAAATAAAGAAAAGTATATTTAATAATTTCTGTGATTCTGAGAAGTAGAGAAATATTCCTTAGCAAACAGAATTATGCAGGCTAAGAAGGCACTGTGTTTATTTTATTATAATATTTAAAATATTCTTGAAAAATTAAAAACAAAATACTCTTGCTAATAGACATAGGAGATTTTCTTTTGTGGGAAGGTGGAAGAAAATTGTATATAAATTAATGTCAGAAATAAATTGTACTCACAAAGCTGTAGACAATGGAGTGGTAATATATCCTAGAATAATGTATTCAACATATTCCCATGAACTCCACTTACATAACACTAGAAGTAAGTGGAGTTACTGTGAAAAAGTTGAATATATTAGTGCAGGATATAGTATCAGAAAGCATAAGTTCACCCTAAAAATATCTGATATTAATATTATAATATAGTGACCAGTTTTATTTCAATATGTACCTTCCTGACTTTATACTTTTTAGAACAAGACATCTGCCAAATGTATAAATGGTGAATAAAAGAAATGAAGTTAAACATGGTGGACTTTTGTAACAGTGATGTTTAATATAAGTTTTTGAATGATTGATTCGAATTTGTAACACTTACATCACTAATAGTTTAAAAAAAGGAATGATCTCAATCATTCAAGAACTTAAAAAAAATGCAATTAATTTGGGGTACAATACAGTTAAGTTTTATTGCTAATATTGAGTTGTTCTGCCAAAGTTACTCATTCCAAAATTGGCTGTTTTGAGCTATTAACACTGTTTTATTAAGGAAAGGGAGTTTTACAGTCTAACAGAACTCATGAATTTTTCCTGATTGTTTCCATGTAGAAGATACTTTGTATTCTCCTTTGGTCCAGATTTTACATCTTTTAGTCCAGTGAAAATCACTATCATTATATCCGAAAATCACAAATTTGGACTTAGTACTTTTGCCAAAATAATCTTTGTAACAAATTCTAAAACATTTACAATAGGCTTAGATTTTTCCCATATTTTCTCATTTCATGATTTATTTTTATTACTACTTTTTTATTTTCATGAAAACTATTTTGTATGAGGTTCACCAAAGGAGTGTCACTTAAAAACTTTGCTAAACTATATCCGTAGACTTAAAGGTAGCAAAGGATAAAATAGCCTATAGCACAGAATAAAAATAATTTAAATAACATTTTATTAACAGAAGTCAAAATTTGAGAAGTTTGGTTCAATATTTTGTCATTATTTCTGTGAGAGAGTGCTTGAACCTTTATTTTTGTGAGAGAATGCTTGAACCTTATGGTGCTCCATATGTAAAACATGCAGGAGGTATTAAGCTCATTGTAGTAGCATTTAGAATATAGTTTGAAGAAGGTTCAATATCATTACATCCTCAAAATAACATGGCCTGCCATGTTTATCAATTTAGACAGGGTAAAAAGGCAACACAGTAGAGCTCTATTTTGAGGTTTGCATATTACAGGGAGTAGCAGCCTATCCTTAGTGAGCTAAAAGTCTCAATGGTCTGATGAGCAATACCTGGAAAGGGCCACTGCCAGGGTAATGGCAAGACTGCATGTTTAGGCTCGTTATTTGCTCTCAAGGGAAATATGAGAGATGGATTGATGGATCCATAGCCATAGTGACCACTAGATAGATTACTCTTACAGGAAATTAAGCTGGTGAAAAACTTCAAATTGACAGTGCCAGCATCTGACTGACTTAGCTGCTAATTGGTATCCCATAATAAGGACATTTCATATTACTCAGAGCCTTCACAGTAAGCTGAACAGATCTCAAATAAGACAACCTTGCAGTAAAAAGTAATTGCAAGAAATTGAAAGATATCAGAGAAGTTAATAATAATATAATGGTATACTCTGGAGTATACAAGAAAAGGAGGAGATGCAATACTTATAAATAATATATGAAAAAACAATGTTGATCATTATATCAGCATAAATGAAAGAATGATGAATGTAATATTAAATTTAACAAAAAATTATATCCACCTGAAGAAGAGACTAACCTAACAGTTGCAAAAGCAGTTGGGCAAAGTCAACAAACTGGAAATTATTTAAAGACTTCAATGCAAGAATTGAAAATGTACATATCCCAGATATTGCAGGAAAATTTGGAGAAAAGTATCTAAATTCTAATGGCAAAGAGCTTAGAAAATTTACATACGAGATCTAAAGATAATTAATGCATTCTTTAGAAGGCAGATATCCATAAATATACCTGGAGTGCAAGAAATTGCAAGTCTTTAATTGATTACTATTTGATTAATTTTAAAATTAAGACATCAATTTCAAAATATACAGTATTTAGAGGATGTGGTTTTGGCTTTGACTATTTCTTGATTGTGGCAAAATTTAAATTATTTGAAAGATGGAATTTAAAATAAAATAAGAATGTCTCACAATGAAGTTTATAAGGTATATCTATTACAGCAAGAATGACATAAAAGATTTATAACAGCAAATGCTATTAAAATACCTTTTTAAATCAGAACTTAAGTATGATATGAAAAGAATGAAACATAATTAAAGACTGTGTAAGAAAAGCAGTAATGGAACTGATTAGAAAAAAGAGAAAACCAGACAGCAAAATGGGTTAAAATATGGAACAATGGTCTAAAAAATGAAATTGAGGAAAAACAGAAGGCTTATAGGAAATGGTTAAAAAAAATAAATAATCTTATGAGAGATATAAAATTAAACAAAATAGACCTAAAAGAGTTAATAGAGCTTAAGAGAATGTCAAATAATATGAAGAGTTTAATCTTTCTATCATTAGCATATATTTAAAAAAGATTGCTTTATGGTAACTCTTCTGAAAATATTAATAAAGCAGATTTCATAAATGAAGACATCTAATACTCAGTGGTATTTGGCAAGAGTCAAGAGAGAACTAAAGCTCTAAACAGAAGGAGAGACAGGCATCTTGCTGTTGAGACTATACAGCAGTAGCAGCAACAGTAGCAGCAGCAGTAATGCACAGAGAAGGAACTTGCCCATCTGCTGGCTTTTCATTTGGTACATACTTTTTTATAGAATGTGGATGCATTCCTTTATATTTGTACCTGTCTGAATCTGCGACCAGTCCATTGCCTTTGTGATTGAATATATGGCTGTTCTGGTCTGGAAAAGAAAGACATTTATATAAGTCACAAAGAATAAAACATTTACAAGAATTAAACATAATGATATTTCAAGATTCCATGTCTTAATCTAGCTTTTTGACAAAGGGAAAAATATATTTTATATTAAAAATTAGGGACATTTATTAATGAGATGGGGAAATCCATATTGCCTCCATCCTCCTACTATTTTATCTTTTACTTCTTTGGTGTTAGTAATTTATTTATAATTGTAATGGTTTGCAAGTGCATTGCTTCAGGTAGGATTTACAATCAGAGTGGCAGTGATACTCAGATCCATGTTTGCATTGAAAAATGTAAGTTTCTCCAAAATCATATTAAGTCACAAATAATTATATTCATACTATAGTTCTAATTTGCATAAGACATTTTATATTAACCTAGCGAAAATGTCCTTGATGTTGGTTCATTCTTGTATGAGCTACACAATATTTCCATAAACAGAGGATATTATTCTATCCCATTTTTTAATTTGAATTCTGCACTATTTTTCTCTCTTTTCTTTCCCTAACTCTTCACTATGCTAAGACTGTTTGTAAGGCTTTCATGGTCAGATTTCTGAATGTTAAAATAATACATTTCCAGGATTTGAGACCATGGTCCAGTAGTTGTAGAATATTTATCTACCTATCGTTTCATTACAAACTGTGGCAGACATCATCAGAGGAATAAATTATGTAACTGTCTATCTGCTTGAATCTCTATGACTGTTTCTTGGTGTGAAGTGTCAGAAGTAGAAGGTGAAGGTGTGATGTAAGAGGGGAAAGATATGGGGAAGGTTCTAAGGTTATATTAGCATTGATTGTTAGCTGGAATGTTTATATGTTGGGCAAGAGCTGAAGCCATGCTTGATTTAATTTAAGAACTTTTTTATTAATGTTAACCATATGTTTGAAATTTCTATTGCTTTCCTGTGAAGCCTACTGTAGTAAACTTTGACAATGGCAAGAACTTTGGTGTCTTTTTAAAACATGCAATGCTTATCTAATGTAATAACGTGCTCAGAAACATTATATTAGATAACCATTGCATGCTTTAAGAAGAGACCAAAGTGCTTGCTGCTACCAACAGTTACTACAGTAGATTTTGCAGGGAAGCAATAGAAATATTCAAACATCCAGATAACATTAATAGAAAAGATGAAGAACTTAAATTAAATTGAGTTTGGATGCCATTTTTACTCAATTTATAAACATTCCAGCAAACAATCAAAACAAATACAACTTTGGCACCTTCCCCCTACCTTTCTCTTCTTACACTTCTGCTTCTACCTCTGACAAATTCATACCAAGAAGCAGTCATAAAAATCCAAGCATATAGACAGCTGCACAATTTATTCCTCTGGCGATGTGTGTCATAGTGCATGACAAAATGTTAGCCCAAGACAAATAAATATTCTACAACCAGACCATGGCCTCAAAGCCCAGAAATATATTATTGTAACATATCACTGTTTTTGTTTAGGAACACTTGAAGCCCTACAGCTATTCTCAAGAGTGTTTAAATTGTGGTTCAGCTACTGATGTTTTTAAAAACTATGTTTATGCAAATGCTATCTTTCATATGTGCATAGTTTGAACTAGATGACAAAATGGCCATAGGGTGACAGACAGCAATTTTTTGTTGGCAAATGTGTAGATATTTGATAATGTTTAATTCATTTATGTACAGTGAAATTTATTCAAACATTAATTAATCATGCTTTTATATAAAAAAAAAGTTGTAAAAGTTGAATGAGTGCCCTAAAAATTACAAGTTTTCTAAATAGCGTATTGAAATGAAAAAATTATTTTTGATGTGCTGCAAAATAGTTTTATTTCAGTTTAACCTTACACGAAATGGTTCATTCATAGTAAAGCATAATATTGAAACTTAGTTCTGTTTTCTGCTTAATTAAATTATTAAAAAAGGTAAGCATAGAATGCTGAGAAATGTTTACTACTTCCATTTTCGTTCCTGCCTGAGATATGGTGTAATTTTCTGAGGCAGTGATCAAGTAAGTGAAAATGTTTAATTACAGAAAAGGGCCAATAGAATATTACATGGGGTAGGGGACAAGTATTCATACTGTCATCTTTTTAGGCAGTACAACATTCTTCCACTTGCATGCATTTACGTATTAGAAAGTTTGTTTTTTAAAAAATAAATTGGAATGTCTAGAAAGAAACACAGAAATATTTCCTAAACTTAGGCATTAATTTTTTACACAAAAAGCTCCATACCAACAGAACAGAAATCAGGAATTTATATAATAAAATGCACAGACTGTGAGCAGAGCTACATAGGCAAAACAAAGAGAAATTTAGAAATTTGGAAGAAAGAACACTTTAGGAATATTTGACTTAAACAGGTGTATAAATCAGCAGTAGCAGCTCACTTTTGGACTAAAAACCATGACATAAAACTGGAAATTAAACTGCTGAAACATCTTCACAATGGGGTTATCCACTTGGGAAAAAAGTTTTATATTAAAAAATAAAGAAAACCTAATGAATTTCGATCCTCCTATGGATGAACTCAACAATTTCCTACTTCAGCCAACAGATGTCAACACAGGAACATTTGGGTGTCTAGCCATCATTTCAAGTAACGGCAATTCAGTGAGTAACTGAAGATGGGAGAGATTCTCCCAAAATGCGTCTTATTTTATGTAAGTAGATGGAGTTTAGTGTAAAAAATGAATACCTAAATTTAGGATATATTATCACTCCACTGTCAAAGTTTTGTAAGTACAATATTTATATACAGAAATACATGACTATAATATATATCAAAAGGTTGATTTTCACTTAAAATTCTTTAGAACTAATATTATATAAACAAAATGTGCTAAACATAGGGAGTAAAATTTACAAAAATAGCCACAAGCCATCAAACAAACAAAAAGCAAACATAATTTCAAAAAGAAAGTAAGATTCTTTCTGCTGCTGCATGCCTTTTATTCTGTTAATGAGTTATGTCATTGTAAATTTTAATTTGTTTTAAATATATTATATTTATACAAATGAGTCAGTATTAGGTGACACTAAAACTTCACTAACTGAAGTGTCACCTAATACTGACTCATTTGTATATGTAACAACTTCACTGTTCCTAACTTCTTTTAAGATTACAATATACTATATTTGTTTCATATATGTGCATCATTTCGAGGAATAAACTAAATTGTTACACATCAATGTATGTATTCCATTGTACATTCAAATTTTATTTATCATAATAACCTAAGCATTTTTCTTCTAAATATAGTCTAAGAATTTTATGCAATATAACTTTACTCTTGTTGTCTTGTCTTTAATTATGTAATTAATGAATATGTACTATGTATGCATTTACATCTTATATAACATAGATTAAGACCATGATAGGTCCTATATTATACACTGTATAATCAAAAGGATGAAAATAATGAATTATATTAAAGTATTGTTAAAATCTCTATTTAAGAAACCGTTTTCCGTAAAAAATGGAATGAAGTCTAACTTGTATCAATTTCCACATCTGCACATATTTAAGAGCATGTCCTTATTGATAATTAAATGAATATATCTTTTGAGATTATACATTGCAAAACTGATATTACTATTGGGCTATATTATTATTTGGAGACTTAGAAAAGATATATTTGCTTAAAGAAAAATATTTTTTTAATAATATAATGTATGATATCAAGCTTAAATTGAAAAAGAAAGGTACAATAGTTTTAATTTAATAGATTTATTAATCATTGAAGACATGCTTCTGTAAACTGAATAAGATGCTTTGTATGGCACAGATTTTGAATATATGATCACGTATATATGTGGATGCTTTGATTTTTTGTGCCTTTATGTATAAATGATGTCATTTATTGCTAATTGTTAAAGTGTGACTATATTCAAAGGGTACATATGGTTTGTCAGGACACAAAATAGGCTTTAACCCTAATCCTTGTAAGATGATTATAAAGGAGATAATAACTTAACCTACAAGATGATTGATCACATTCTTTATATTGTTCCTTGTCATTTTAAAAAGAAATTTATCTCAATTCAAAAGGAAAATATTGTATATCATTAAGTATGATCTTAATTGATACACTGTGGGTAATCTTTACACACTTCACTTACATGTTTTTTAAAAACAGGACATGTTTCAAGAACCGTCATTCCCATCGTCAGCTGTTGACCCACTGTTCTGGTTGGTCCTCTGCAGGGTATTGGATTTTTGTGTGGCGGCCTCTAGTGGTTGTGAAATGAATCTGGAGAGGTAATCCTCTGGCGGAAGGTCAAAATTCATTTCATGAAATGAACCCAGAAATAAAACTTTTGAAAGAATTAAACAATCCTTATGATTTGTCAGCATGGGAGAATATTTTCATTTTAAAATACCGAAAAACAGCAATGAATTTTGACCTTCCGCCAGAGGATTACCTCTCCAGATTCATTTCACAACCACTAGAGGCTGCCATACAAAAATCCAATACCCTGCAGAGGACCAACCAGAACAGTGGGTCAACAGCTGACGATGGGAACGACGGTTCTTGAAACATGTCCTGTTTTTAAAAAACATGTAAGTGAAGTGTGTAAAGATTACCCACAGTGTATCAATTAATATACAAGACCTTCACTGTAAATAGCTTCAATAATTTAACAAATACGTTAAGTATGATCTTATTTGTAAGCTTCCAGTATTCTTCTGAAAACCATATAGAATGGCCATAAGCTGGTTTTATGTAACATTTTAAAGTTTTCATAAATATAGAATAAATTCTTTCATGTTTCTATTAGTACTTAGAAAGTGCCCAATAATTTAATCCATGTGAATGCATATGCACAATAAAGGGTATAGTCAGGAAACGTTGAAAGTAATTTACTTACCTTCAAATTCTCTATTGTCCACAGCCTGAAATTGGCTCATTGGTCCTTGTTGATATAATGGTGCTGGAGCCATCTGCTGTGTTTGCTGGTAAACCTGCCATTGCTGGTTACTGTTGCTATTAAAAGCAGGACCTTCACCTTCCCTTCCATAAAGCTTATTTCTTTGTATTTGCTGTTGCTGCAGTTCTTGTTGCTGTTGTTGTTGCTGCTGCTGCTGCTGGAGATTCTGCTGTTCTTGTTGTTTCACATGTTGTGTTTTTGTAATCAATGGGATGATTTTCTGGTTATTGTTGAGACCAGGTCCATTATTATGTTGAATACCTGCAGTATATAGATGATTTATGATTTATACGTACTGCCTATGTTGTTGCATTTTTTATAAGTTACTGAATCTTTTATGAACTATATATTTGTTAGACAATGTGAATCTGGGCATAAATGAATTGTTTACCTAGCTATTCTTCAATATTAAGAAGTATCTTCCCGAAAGTACTATAAGATATTTGTCATATTGACAGACTTTGAGGGTTTGGCTGCCATAAATATTTGAATGAGCAATAAGTAAAAGAATTTGTTACTCGTTTGGCATTACCAAGGGTTATATTTGCTTGCATTCACAACTGAGTGCAACATGTGCTGAGTCAAGATTATGTCAGTAGCCTGTCATCATAACAGGTAGTTCCCATACTGATGGCTTCACTGGACAGTCAGTCATGGCTTGCTGTTATGAGAGCAAACATTATTTCTGTATTTGTATTGCTGTTAATCTGTCTATGATTAAGAAATGAGAGCTTAAGTATTTGTGTTATTACATAATTTTGCAAGCTATTAGTCCACAGTGTTATTGCTTACTGCATGTCAGTGAAGTAAATGTAAGTTAATGTATTGTATAAAATTTTTGTCACTAGCACTAAAGTCTATAGCAATAACCCTCATACTGTAGAGAAAGTTATTTAAAATATAAGGACAAAACAAATTGGAAGAATTACAGAAGCACAGTGTTGTGAATGAATGCAAATGTAATTAAAAGGTGTTAGAAATGTGTAAATGCAGACTGATACCACTTTGAACAACTGCTATACACAGTTCATACTCATTATGAAATAAAACTAATATTGTGTGCCTAGTATTGTTGAGCAAAGTTGTGCAAATAGAAATACAAAGGGAATCTGTCCATCAACAGACCAGCAAGTGGCACAATCAATGTCAAGACAGTCAATGTCTATAACATATGGGCACCAGCAAGGGGGTGAGCTCTCCTTTTTTTTTTTTTTTTTTTTTTTAAGTAGATATTTGTAGTAGAAATTATATTTCATACATATAAGCATGTATATTTAATCATCCTGTAAAATCATATGGATATACAAAGTACTATGATATAGGATACATCATCACTTAATTGCAATGTTATATAAGATAAGGTTTAGGAGAAAAATAATAATACGGTAAAGTTAACAATAATGACAGGAAACTTAATACTGCTACTACAATTATCACGTCACCAGAGATTACAAAGTTCAACATAGTCTTAAAGGTTTGTAACATCAAAACAAAATGACAAAGCTAAGAGATATTTACATATAGTAGTTCATTAAATAAGTACTCAAACAGTAGAATATGCTGTATAAATGTATGTATGTAATAGTTATGAAAAGTAGAAAATACTTACAAATAATACAGTTAATTAAAAAGAACAATATATTTATTATAATAAAGTGAAACACTGAATATTGGTGTACAAAATAACTGATTTTCTTATTCTTCTTCAAAGGCAAACAAAATGATAGTAACATAAGGTACTTAGGCAAATTGTTCAAGTCATAGAATGTGAGTTGGGGTCCAATTGGACTAATGTAAAAAATTGAAACTAGGAGGTATCTTGTTTTTTATAAGAAAATTAGGATCACCATTCTATCCATGACTGCTTTTTGAGGTATGTGGGCAAGATTATAAAAATTGTAAATCAAATTAATGTATATGTTCTTATTAATGTATAGGGTATGTTGGATGTTGGTCATTTTTCTTACTTCTGTAATAGGAAATGCTTTCATTTGAAAGAGTACATATTTTGTGTACTAGTTTTCAGTGTTTTTTTCATACATCTGCATATTTGGTTAAATTATAGAAATTTGTGTAATTTTTTTTCTCCCATAATTACCAACATATATTGTGCACTTAATGATGAAACATGAAAAGGGCACTACAAGTTAACAGGAATAAGATGTGCACAAATAATGTAACACAGGACAATTAATAACATATATTTTGAACATTGCCTGTAAAATTATTAACAGAGTATGTCCTTACAGCCAATAAATATTAAAGTTGAATATTTAAGAAATTCCAAATTTCCATAGCCATGTTTGTATAATTTTTTTTTTTTCTATGTATGAGAACTTCAGTCCTAAAAAAAATTTGCCTTGTATTTTTTAAAATACCCAAATGGAAGAAAACTCAGTGCCATAATTTTATAGGATGATTCCATGCTATAAATTTAACAAAATTTGCTAATACCATTTTGGTCCCCATGTGTTGTTCGGATGGACAAAATTAATTTCTGCATTATCTTTCACATGCTATAATATGTTAATGCTTAAGAATTCATACATTCTAATTATATGGATTGACAGACAACAATTAAGCAGCCATATACTTCAAGATAAAATATTTATATTCTTGAAAACCCTAAGAGATATAGACAAAGGTATGCAGACATTTTTGTTTCCCATATTAAGCTCTATATTTTACTCTATATTGATGTAAAAATACGCAACATCACAAGTGTTTGCATGCAAAATGCCTCATCCCATGTATCTTTTCCTTCCTTCCTATCACCTCTATTGTTTAAAATGTTTCTGCATTTATTATGTGTTAGAACAAAATGGCATCAAATTTTCTCAGATGATTCAGTGATAAATATACAGCCATAATTTTTTTTTTGTCCATGACAATCTTCTGCAAACATTGCTCCATGCCCACGAATTGGAGTCCAAAGCTATAGGTGCTCTGCACCTCCATCAGCTGAATATAATGTATAGCTGTAGATGAGAAAATCCTCCTGAAGTCAACACAGCTCCAGTTCAGTAAACAGTTGATACTTACAAACACTTCTTGAAGATTTCCTCAACATATAGGAAAGAACCTTAATTAGTGGTTCTTCAAGACTGTTTTGAGCAAAATATGAAGCTCTGCATTTGGTGGAATTTTGAAGGAGTTGTCCTGAACTGGCCCAAAGTAGTCATAGAGTTGATGATGAATTGTGTTGTGAGAAACTGGTCTGGAATTACAAAGTTCTAAGAGGTGCAACCTAGCTTTAATCAATAGAAAGTGCACAGTACACTACATTAAGACAATGTTCCAGCACATGAAGCAAGATTGATCCAACAAAAACTTCATGATTTAGATGGAATAGAATTTTTGTCTAGGTGTTGCATCTTCTTACAAGTATAGCAACATTTCTTCAAGAAGGATGATTGGATAATATTGAAGATATCACAAATGCCTTTTCAGAGATTTTCACTTCCAAATCCAAGGATTGCTATCACCAACAGCATTAAATACTGGTCCTGGTGGTGTAGTGGTAAACATACTTGCCTTCTAAACCCAAGGTCAGGGGTTAAAACCCGGCCAGGATCGATGGATTTTTTTTTGGGCGTTAAAATCGTAAATATGGCTTCCTTCGGAAGAGAAGTAAAGCCTTGGGTCCCATATCGTACATTTACAGCACAATAAAGAATCTCAAGCCTGAAAGAAGAGGCCTCTGAGCAAAATTTGCCAGCCATTTCATGCCCTGAATAGAATGGGATGCTGATGACCTGAGATGTTAAAGAGCGTCCTTAAATAAACTATTCAAAAAATAAAGTTATATACTGGCAGGAAAATTGGTGCAAGCCATAGAAAATGTTCTTTTTTTCGTTCTTTCTTATTATTTTGACAAGATATAGGAAAAAACTTTTTCCAATCAACCTAATATATTACAAAGAAAAGCCAGTTGCCTGCTTTTGGTTAAGATGGGGGACATTAAATAAAATTAGAGAAAACTGGAGGCAAAGTAGTTGTAGTGACAGCAGAATGAAATGGAATGGGATTAGAAATAACTCATAAAGACAATTGTAACTTACATCACTATAACTAAGTCAATACTGTAATATTATAAGACCTAATTATCCTTAGTAGATTGGTAACAATATTATCATTTTTCTTGGCAGCCATCTTTCACCTGTATTTCTGCCATTTCTGTTCTCTTTCATTGAATTTTGTATTACATTATACCTATATTTGATATGTTAACACTATTGGTTTCATTAATTATGATTACATTAAATTTTCTGGTAAATAAATGGGCAAACACCATGTGAATAAGTTTTTAAGGAAGAAATAATCAAGTTTGTTTAGTACCTTCATATGACTGAACTTGCTGTATCTGTTGTTGTGGCAGCCATCCTTGTTGGTGTGCATATGTCTCAGAATTAGTATTATATGCTCGTTGCAGGTTTTCTGCTGCATCATTTGTATACTGAATGGCTGACTGCTGGTTTACATTTGTCATTGACTGCTGTTGTTGGTTAGAGTAAGGTGAAATCATTTCAGGAGGAGACGCTGGTTCTAGCTGATGTTTTACTCCAGTAGTGGATTGTGTTGGCCTTGGCAGTGTCATTACAGATGATTGTGTAGAAACTGCAATAGAAAATTATGATAATGCATGTAAAGTTACTGAAAAGAAACCTGAATAATATTTAAGGCCCATTTTAACTGCTGTGATATCACAGGCCGGGGACACTGATAATACATGTGTTGGAATGATGAACTTGAAAAGGATTTTTTTTTTGTTTTATTTTGTTTTAAAGGACGTGTTCCAGGCCTATGTTTAGGGTACCTCCCCAGCATTTGCCATTTATGAGGCCTGAGGAAAAGCAGAAAAAAAAATCTCAGTCAGGGAGAACAGTCCTAGTGGGAATCGAACCCCACACCTCCAGCTCAGGAATCCAAGTCTTAACGACCTCAGCCACCGATGGCTATGAAAGGAAAACTTCACTGCTGTTTATTAAAATTGCATCATATTGTGCATATTCATAATAGCCATGCCAAAATGGTATCTGTCTTCTCATCCAGCTGTTTCACAGGAATGTTGGGATCTTTGACCTCTGTGGGTTTATGCTACTTTAATAGTCTCACATTTGTTGTGCTGTGGATGCATTCCATCCCAAATGAGCAACAATTTCTTGAAATGACTTCCTGCAATCTTGTTATGCCTTTCATATTTTTGACGAGTCATACTTGTTTCTTCTGAGAAAATTTGGGGTCAGTTTAGTGGCATTTGCAGTTTTTTGGTGAGCAGTATATTACAGAGATACAAGAGTCACATTAACCAAAATAGGTTTCTTTTTTCAGGAATTTCAGCAGATTTTAGATGCAGTATTGATTAAGACAACAGATAGCATGTCAAGGGAGTTTTGAAAGATTTGGTAGAGGTAATTTATCTGCACAGTAAGTGAGGAACATTCTACACGTTATTTTTTCTCATATAAAAATAACAATATTTATTCTATCATATATATATATATATATATATATATATATATATATATATATATATATAAACTGTGTTAAACTAACAGATGTTGTGAAGATGCAAACAATTTTCCTACAGCTGTTTTTGAGGAGCTTGTAAAAAGGATCCAGGCTTTTTCATCTACCTACTAGACAGAGAAAGAGATATTATGATTGCTATCCTAAAGAATTTTTTAAGGTCAAGCAGGATCTATGAAATCTCATCCTTTTCTACTAATAATACTAATATTATTACTAAATAAAATTAAGGTTGTTTTGTTAAAATAATGGAGGAGTGTATGAGTACATTGGTTTTATTAGTTGCAAGTAGGTTATCAATAGGTTAATATATATATTGCAAATGTTCAATGTGGTGATATATTGGTTTAATTAGTAGCAAGAAGGTTTGCAGCAGGCTAATGCATCTTATTGCAGATGTTCAGTGTGGTGATTATTAGTTTGTTTTATATATATACACACACAATGGCGACTAAATCATATGAATGTGAAATTGAAAAGCATTTTGAAAAAACTTTCTTTTAGTGGTTTAAACTCCTGTAAGAAAAATTAATCTGTCTCTTAAGACTTGCATCAGTCAGAAAAGTAGGAATTAAAACTGTAAAATTGCATTTTTCTGCAAATAAGTATGGTGGAGATCCATGGATCTGTGGTTGTCTACAGTTAAATAAATTACTTGTATTTTGAGGACTGTGTTTGCTATTCTGTACCACCTTCCCCTCCAAAAAAAATAGATATTCTGGATTTATCACCGATTTAAATAGCCTAGGAAATGTATTAAAATTCATTTTAGTTTTTTGTTTGTAATGATGGTCCCCACACAAATAATATCAAGAGTCACCCCTGATATGTCTCCAGGTTCAAGGATATTGATAGACAGACTTTTTGCTCACTGATAAATGAAAGAAGATCTTTAATTTTTTACAAGACACTCAAAATGGAACAAAATAGGAGAATATAGACATAAATGGAAGGAATTGCATGAATTCGACTGTCTAGAGGTTAAGATGTTCCAGGGATGATATTCCATAGAACATAAGCCCAGTATATGGAGATAAAACAATGGTATCTATATTTTGATGAAATGTGGATGAACTGATGACTGGAGCAAATGATTAATGAGAGGGAATTGACTGAAGATTAACAGAATTGTAATATTGAGAAAATTAGCAATCAGGCATAAATAAGTTTAAGAGAATTTCTATGGAATGTGAAGATGAAATGGGAATGATCAGCAGACAATAAGAGAGTAAAAATTTTGTATCATATGAAGAGTGAAATTTTGATGTTTATAAAAAATTTAACATTTTACATAATTGTGAGTTATGAAGAATAGATAGTAATAAATTCAAGGGGATAGGTTGTCTGAGCAAAAGCCTGTAGATTTCTTTATATATGTATTGTATTGGAGGAATATCTTGATTAAAGGGAATATTTTTAATATTAGGAACATATTACAAAGTTAGATATAACTTTTTTGTGTCAAAAGAATGGTTATTGTATAAAAATGGAAAGAATGATATCACGTGAGGAAAATAGGATCTTAGTTTAGGTGTTAAAATGTAATAATTGTTATAATCTATTGGAATGTACGTGAATATTTATATGATTAAATCAGAAGAGTTGAAAGAGTGAGGGAAAATTGAAAGGGCTAGGAATTTAATAAGAAAAGGTACAGAAGGTTTGATGTTATATTGAAATAATTTGTGGATAATTCATGGATATTCCAGTACATACTGATGAACCAGAGAGAGCTTTAGAATTAATAATTGTAGCAGAACAGAGGAATTTTTCTTTTGTTCTTTGATTTGTAACATATAATTAATTATGAACAGTATATAATTTGTTGAGAAACTATTGATTGCAATGTATTTATTAAAGCTGTGGTGGCCATACCTTAGAATGGTCTGGGACAAAATTTGCATAAGTAGCATTTTATCTACATTTGTTAAAAATAAATAGCTGGCCACCATCTATAGGGGTGAATACCAACTTCAGTAAACAGAAATGGTTGTAATCAATGATTACAGGAAGAAATAAATTAGGTCCATGAATAGATAGCCAAGATATTTGATGCTGAAATAGGTTAAAGCCATTTTTTAAAAATATGAACAAGAAAAGGAACAGGAGTAAGAATAAATGGATACGGAAGATTAATAATTATCTAAGCATAGCTCTACAAAGTTTCAGAATTTAATATTATGATATATGTACTTTTCCTGCAACAATTAAATCCATTTGACTCTCTTTACAAAGCATACAATGCAATTATGTGCACTCAAATTTTGATAAATCCCTCATTACTGAAAGCATTCTCAAAATACCGAATATTAAGGCATGTACTTTCGTAGCTGTTCACGATGTCATAGATACCAGAGTAAAAATTAGGGATGGCCAATGGGATATTTAAATCCTCGAATCCCGCGAACTTTGAAAAAGATTCGAGATTCGAAGACTCGAATCTTCGCGCTTTTTTCGTCATTTGTTCGAATTCTAACCTAGAAACTATAAATGCTGCGTTGTACCCATGACTCAAGATATCCACCAATTGGACTAGGTACGTACCTTAGACTACAGATCAAGAGTTTATTGTTGCAGCTTCCAGAACATTTTAGTATTCGGATTCGAATTCGTCCCTTTTCTAGCAAAAACGGTGCCAATGGTTAACATGTTCTTGATCATCTCTAAGACAGTTAAACATACATCATTGCCGACCAAATTGAATTGTGAAATTATATGTATTATCTTGTTTAATGTTATTTTACATAGTTATAACCGGTTAATACGCACAGATATCTTTGGCATCTGTGCTGTCTCAGAACTTTAATAATGAATCGGAATGTGGCCTATCATCGCAGATAAAGCACGTGAATAGTGTATTCCTCACAACTGATAAGATACGAGCCACTGAAATTAGAGTAGTGGTAAGAAGAAAAAGTTATCATTCACCAAAGCCAGACAACAATTCTATCTAAACAATAACAAAAAACCGGTTACAGTTTATCACCGTCACTTGTCTTCTTGCCATAGAAGGACTTCACGAATTCGAAATATAGCGATCTCAAGTGTGACTTTTTCTTAGTGTTTTATCCTTTTCTACTATTATAATTACTGTTAATTTGTTATACTGTTAATAGTGTTACTTTATATATATATATATACCCTACTCTTTGTAAACGGAGAAAACTTCATAATTTCCTTGTTTTCCCCATATATATATATATATATATTTTGAGTAGTGTTTAACGCCCGTTTTTACTAACCGCCTGTGGTGCCTCAGTAGTAAATATTTTTTTTTTTGAGTAGTGTTTAACGCCCGTTTTTACTACTGAGGCACCACAGGTGGTGGACACTGATGATACGTGAAATGAAATGATAAATTGGGAAAGGATATTTTTTTTTTTTAAGGAAGGAAGCATTCCAGGCCTAAGCTTAGGTACCTCCCCGGCATTTGCCAGTTATGAAGACTGAGGAAAACCTGGAAAAAACCCCAGTCAGGGAGGACGGTCCTGGCGGGATTCGAACCGCAGACCTCCCGCTCACGAGTCCGTGCCTTAACGACCTCGGTCACCCGTGGCGGTATATATATAATATTAATGAAAAATAAAAATAAAGAAACACTATTAACAATGTAACAAATTAACACTAATAATAAAAGTAGATAAAGATAAAACACAGAGAAAGAGTCACACTTGAAATTGCTATATTTAGAACTACTGCGAGTTCTAAATATAGCAATTTCAAGTGTGACTCTTTCTCTGTGTTTTATCTTTATCTACTTTTATTATTAGTATGTATATATATATGTATGTATATATATATATATATATATATATATATATATATAAAACAAGGAAGTTATAAAGTTTTCTCCGTTTACAAAGGGCAGTGAAGCGAAAAGCAAGATATTGGCTGATTTGAAAAGGTGTGCATTGACTGTGGGAATAGGAAAAGAGAACTTCTGTAAAGTGATTTGCAGCTCCAAGAAACATGCTATATCATATCGAGGAAAAAAAGTATATAAAACAGGGAGCAGGCAATTTGTTTAAGCACTGTACTTTATAATATTAGTTCGCTTCTGAATTGATTTGTAATATAATTCAAAGAGGATGGACTTTTAAGAAGGAAATTTCTCATTACACTGAGACTGAGGTCCAGAGGTCCGTCCGCTTCTTCCTCAATGTATAGTCACACAATTTAGTCAACTATTGTATCAAATAAAAACCTATTAACACCGTTATTCTCAATTTTACAAGAAATTAGTGGAGCTGGCTACAAATTTAGTAAGCTACCAAATAATCATATGAAAATATGGTTTAGTAATATTTGTTCTCCCATATGTTGGTGAGAGGGTTTTTTGGGGGGTGAATTTTTGAACATCGCATAATAATGTCGACGCTATTGTTGAAACAAAGGGGTGGAACTATTAACGATTCCCGAATATATGCACCTCTTACTCAAATCACTTGGTGTGCATGGGTTCCAAATTTAAAAGCATTTCATTGAAATATTTCTGACCACATTATAAATGAAAAATTAGATTTTTTTTAGTAGTGTTTAACGCCCATTTTTACTACTGAGGCACCACAGGCGCTTACTTTAGATACGAGCCCTCATCAACACAAAATATAAAACTGTAGTTTTAAGTAAATAAAATAATTATTCTTAACCTACTTTGTAGACTAAGAATAATCTATTTACATGGAAGAAACACCTTCAGGCTTTCCGATTATTTTTCGCTGATTAAACTATAATTGGTGATTAACATATTTATTTTTCTTTGCGCTATTTAATAATAAGCAATCGTCAATATATTTAGCTTGACCGCACATTTAAACGTTTTATTTGCATTAATTTTAAAAGTCGCTGTAGTTTTTCCTGTGAAACTCAAGATTATGGATTAAAACAATGACACTATTCTTAATTTCTAATTTAATTTCAGAGATGAGTTCCGTCAAAATCGAAGTTTGCATACCTAGGGTTGTTTGCAATCTATGGTAAGAAGTTTAGACGTTCATATTAGCACCGCATTATGAGTGAGCCAGTGTACTGTCTCGCTTGCCACTTAAAATAACGCGGAAAACAGAACTGTTCTGAAATGGGCACATGACTGCCCTTTTCAATGCAAAACGCTCTTATTCCGAGGTTACCAAGTGATGCAATAGGTATTGTTTACAAACTCTGAGAAAGGCAGCCCATGCGAATTTTTTTTTTTTTTTGAATGATTTATTTATGGACGCTCTTTAACAGCTCAGGTCATCAGCGTCCCATTCAACTCAGGGCGTGAAACGGCCGACAAATTTTGCTCAGAGGCCTCTCTTTCAGGCTTGAGGTTCTTTTTCGTGCCGTAAATGTACGACACGGGACCCACGGCTTTACTTCCCTTCCGAAGGAAGCCATACTTAGGATTTTTACGCCCCGAAATCAACCCATGCGTGCTTAACAAAATAGGTAAGGCCAGAATATGACTTATTTCAGGGAGCAAGAAATTGGCAACTCGCAAGACCAGGTACCCGCCGCATCCCCGAGATAATTTGGAAGGTTAAGACCTTGTCTCAGGTTCACAGAGAGCACTCGTTGAAATTGGGAATCTCGGTTACAACCGTAAACTCCATTATCAGCTGGAAATTGGACCTCAAAAGCTGTCTAGCTCCATCAATATACGGCTTCAAGCCATATGCCTGCTTCAAACTGCCATTTTTTGACACGGGCGGCCGAGGTCATTAAGGCTCCGACTCGTGAGCGGGAGGTCTGGGATTCGATTCCCGCAATAGCCGTCCTCCCTGACCGATTTTTTTCTCCAGGTTTTCCTCTATTCTCATAAATGGAAAGGTCCGAAATACTTCCTCTAATTAAAAAAAAAAAAACTTTTCTCAATTTATGTTTTCATATCACCAGTGTCCACGGCCTCAGAAGTAAAAACAAGCTTTAAACGCTATTTAAAGAAAAGAAATAAAATGCCATTTTTGAGGATAGGGAGAGAGAAACGGGAGTACATTCCATCCCTTATATTGGCATCCCGCTATATCACCCAGTACATCGCCAATAAACTGTGCGTTTGGATTGGTGAAAACGGTTCTTGGAAAGAGAGGACCGCAAGCGGAGGATCTCTTGAAAGTTTGTCAGGAGAAGTGGAATGAAAAGGACATAAATGTAATATGCACTAGCTTTCTACAGTGGGAACTGCAACGCTTATCGATAGCTCACCTCGACGCCACCAACCACATCGATGATAGGTAGATACGTGATTTTTCATAAGTTAAATTTGTTACCATGAATAGTAAACAACCCTATGTATTCCTGTATATTTGTAAGTCTAAAATGTAAAGTAGACAGTATTTCATGTATTATTTCTGTAGACATTGATTTATTGTGCAGATTATGAGCATGTTTATACACAATCTCTCAACTACAGGTGCATACAGACAATTATATTAACATTGATTGATAGGTTCGGATATACTGAGGGTGCCAAAAAATGTATACGCACTTTCACATTAGATATCTATTTAATATATTTCAAAGTTGGACCGAAAAACAACAGTAATGTGTAGTATGATGTTCTGTAAACAGATGTGACACACATACATTATGATAGCGTTGCTACGTGGCAGGTAAATCAACAATGAGCAAATGAAGCCAAGATTATCGTATGATGTTCTGTAAACAGATGTAATTTACATTACGTTATACTACAACAAAATGGAGTCAAGATTATCGTTTGAACACGGAAAGCAATTTTGAAGTAGTATTAGAAAACCGAGAATGTTGTTGAAATTCAAAGGCAATGGAGACGTGTGTACAGAACAGAACCGCCAACGCGAGTAACGATTGTACGCATTCCAGACAAATTTGAGACTCATGGTACCGTATGCGATGTTCACAAGGGCAGACCTGGGGGACCTCGCATAGCAACAAGCCCAGCGTCCGCGGAACGTTTTGAACACTCACCGCAGAAATCTACAAAGCAATGTGCACGTGAGACGGGATTAGCGTATGTCTTATTATTAAAACAGCAAGGTTGAAAGTTTTCGTTCCAAGACTTTTGCATGCATTAAATGAAGATGACCCTAATCGGAGAATGCAGTACTGTGAGTGGTTTCGGAACATGATGCAAGAGGATGAGGCCTGCGTAGGGAAATTTGTTTGCTCCTATGAGGCACAATTTAAGTTGATAGGAACTTTTAACCGGCATAACTGTGTCTACTGGTGTGCAAACAATCCACATGTTATTTTGGAAAAGGCTGTTTATTTACCTGAAATTAATGTTTGGTATGGGTTGCTATCTAGGGATCTAATTGAACCATTCTTTTTCCCAGTCTACCTGAACATAATACGCACATCCGTCTTAACTGCCATTCTTACACTCTCTGGAAATGAGGAATTTTACTTCCAACACGATGGTGCACCACCACGTTACCACCGAGATGTACGTGCATACCTTGATGACAATCTTCCAAGGTACTGGATAGGACGAAGATGTCCGATTGAATTTCCACTGCGTTCTCAAGATCTAACTCCGTTGGACTTCTACCAATGGGGAACTCTTAAGGATGTTGTATACCGTAGAAAGCTAGCAGCACTTCGGGAAGAAATTGAAACGGCATGTGCTGCAATCGCTGAGGACACTTTCGCAAACGTTGCTCAATCAGTGGTTCAACGTACTCAGAGGTGTATCGACGCCGATGGTGGGCATTTTGAGCAACTGTTTTAATTGTAAAAGTCTAAGATGATTAGTGCTCATCATTTTCTATTTGTGTTATTAATTTTTTTTTTTCCTTTGCTTAAAGTGTGTATACATTTTTGGCACCCTCTGTATTTTCTTTGTAAAAAAGACAGGTACCAGTTTAGTTGAATTAATCAATCGTACAGCTAATTTTGCAGTTAGTTAAGGACAGGAATCAATGCATGTCAACATAATAATTAATTTAATTCTTGAGCGATTCCAATGCCCGAACATCTGCAGCTGTCGGAATTTATGACACTCTCGTTTCTTTAGGCTTGCTGCCAATATTTGCACACTCAACCAAAAATAATTAAACAGTTAATAGCCTTTGGAGAGTTTACATAGTCAACATGATTTGCACTTAAGAACTAGCCGTAACAAGTACTTTGACCTCCAACGTTTGAGGGACCCTAGAAAGAGATTTGCGTTAATTTTAATTGAGAAGTATTGTGGTGTTACCTAAGGCTGGACAATCCAATTCTGAAGCTTCATCACTTCCATCTTTACACTGTGGTATGCCGTCACAAGCATTGTAAATTCCTATACATTCTCCGGACGTGCGACATTCGAACTGAAATCTACTACAGTGTCGACCTGTGAACAGTTACACATGTATAAGGTTACAAGTTGTTTTCATCACAGGAAGGAAATGTTTGACATGAAAGCAGCTAACCACTAAATGAAGGTGAAAACCTGTTTCCTTATTCATACAGATGTATCTTACAGAAATATGAAAATTCTGTTTTTTCATATTACAATAAAATACATCAGAAACTAATATAAAACACGTTTATTAAAATAATAACATTGAGGCAAGGAACACAATACCGAAACTTGTGTTAGCCATGAGGGCGAATCAAATATAAATGGGTCGGTCCTGGTGGTGTAGTGGTAACATACTTGCCTCCTAAACCCAAGATCGAGGGTTCGATCCCGGCCAGGACCGATGACTTTTTTCGGGCGTAAAAATCCTAAGTATGGCTTCCGTCGGAAGGGAAGTAAAGCCGTGGGTCCCGTGTCGTACATTTACGGCATTCAAAGAACCTCAAGCCTGAAAGAAGAGGCCTCTGAGCAAAATTTATCGGCCGTTTCACGCCCTGAATTGAATGGGAAGCTGTTGATCTGAGAGGTTAAAGAGCGTCCGTAAATAAACCCCTCCCCCAAAGACGGAGCGAGACACTCTTTCAGAGGGTACGTTATGTGGACATTTCAGGCATAGGAAGAGAACAGTTCGCCTCGCATAACAAATTCGTATATCAGTTACCAATAGCATCATGTGCAAGCATGAGGTATATCGTCCATCGGGCAAATATTATTATTATTATTATTATTATTATTATTATTATTATTATTATTATTATTATTATTATTATTATTATTAATATTATTATTAAGTTCTGGCGCGTAAGTGCATAAAGCGACAAACTTTTGCAGAGATTAAGAAAAATAAGACGCTCTATAAGACACAAGTGTATGAGTGGCTCAAAAGTCACACAGAAGGATGAGAAACTGTGAAAAATGAGTCATCATCTCCGACCTTGGAGATTAAAAAAACATTCGGGTCGTTCGGGAATTTATCAAGTGTGACCGATCGACTTTTCTAAGGTTGGAAACGTCATGAAAGTATTCAGTCTACCACTACAGATGACTAAGATTACCGAAAAGTCTCAACAAGGGCGTTCCTCGAATTCTCAACGAGGATCAAAGGGCTACACGCGTGGAAATGTGTCAGAGGCTTTACGCTCAATACCGAGATATTGGGAAAATGTTTCTACCTCATACCGTAACCAGCAATTAAAAATGAGCGTAGCACCGTATTCCTTATTAGAAGCAAGAGAACATGAAAGGGAGGAAGAGGGGATAGATAGATCGATATCGGGGGAACGTTGATGGAGTTTCAGAATCCTCAAGCAGGTCAGCCTCAAGGCTTATTGTGCTACCCCATTGGGAGGGGTCCCTTCCAAAGTCGTTCCTTGTACAAGTTGCAGTATTCTGGTTCCATTGTTGGCATCTTTTCCCAGATCTTCCCTGTTTATAGACAGAACAAGTCTCTCTCTTTCCAGAATTGGACACTAAAACAGAATATGCGAGGCAGATTCCTCATCCTGTTTACACAATCTGCAAATGTGTTCATCTTTATAGAGACCTACTTTTCGTAGATGTTTTCTGAAGTGACCATGTTCAGTGATTAGCGCAATTACTTTTTTCATTCCTCTTTTATCCAACTGGAGAAGGGATGAGGAAAGATTCTTGCTTGGGCGTGGGATGAATTTCCTAGTTTGAATCTGTCCAGGATAGGTTTGCCATCTTACTCGCCTGTCAGCTAGGAAGTTTCTCTTGACAGTTTTTTTGGGACTCCCAAGACAATTTGTTCAATGTCTTTCTTCATGAACGTCGAATGGTCAATGGACAAGAAAACTGATTTCTTATCCAAGTATCCCATAGGTTATGACAGGAAATTCTGATAGATGGAACCCAATAACTTCCCGGTACAAAAGTTGGCAATTTGTGGCCTTTACAAGAATCTTTTTCAGAGCAGCAATGAAATCATTCACTATATTGTACTCCTTCCTAACTCTTTCACAAACACGATGTAATCCACGTGCAATACATGTTACACAGTTGAGGCTTGGGTACATGATCTGCAACTGGTGGAAATCCGAAAGCATGATCAATCACTCCCTGACTTTTCGTATCGCATGCTCTTCAATCGCAGCTCCGCGCATGAATGGATGACTGCATTACTGTGCAGGCATTTATATTCTGAAGTTGGTACATCTCAAAGAACATTGGCTTCACTCTTTTACTAGACAAAGAGAACACCACCATACTCTATATATAGTCGGCCACCTCTTTTATTCTCTTGAAAACTTTCTTATAAATTGGCTTTATATAATTTTTTCTCAGGGTGCCCTCACCCGGTACAGACCTTTTCTTTGTGTGTAATTCTCGAGGAATGATTTGAATGCAGAATGTTGACCTTGTAGACTGGAATTCCTGATTGAACTGATGCAATGGTAAGATCTGCAGATCACTGTATCATCTGCTTTTCAGATTCTGAAATGAACACACATATGAAGAAAGTAGTTTGCTTAAGTTGCTACTTGTGGAGTTAAACATTCTTTGCATGCTTGCATTGCTGATTATTCTGGCTCTTTGTTGCTTCTCAATTATCTCAATATTTTCATCGTAGACGATACATCGAAGAATTTTGATGAAGTGTCCCTTGAATTCTTCTGAAAGTGCGTACAACTTTGCCTACTGAACTTTTGACATAGTAGAGGTACTCGGACTGCAACAACACAAACAACCATTCGCAAGCGCAAATTTAAGCATTCTTTGTATAAAATGTGCGCGGACCGCACAGATAACTTTGGTTCTGGGGAATAATTTTAATTGAATTTTGTGTTTCTTCTTGCAGGTTTTGCTATTATAACTTTGAAACTGTTGAGGCTTGAAATTTATAAATACCTATTTTATAGCTCTTTTTCTGCCCTGCAAAATGTAGCTGCTCAAGGAGAGTGAAAATATTTCATGTCTCTGGTTTTTTTTAACGAAACACAAAAGAAAAGGATCGAAAAAGATACTGAAAATCAAAGAGGGGGCAAGGGGGATAAATATATTAATCTCACGAAATGATGCTACAAAAAATTGTCTACTTTGCTTTATTTCATGTCCTAAAATCAGATCTCAAACTATTTATATGAAAATCACTAACTTTCTGTGAAGATGCTGCATCTTAAAATCTGTTTCATATTGATAACATTGTGATAAAATTGAAAATACAACTGAGAATAAATTATATTGGGACTCTGCCTGTAAATATAATATTATTTTCAAATAATATGTCTACTTTTTTCAATTGTGAATAAAATGTGCAAAGTGTGCTATTTAAATTACCAGAATATCAATTAACTCTTTCCACAGAGTAAACAAAAGTCTTCAAGCTATACATCTTTCATGGGAATCATTTTCATTGTTGGCGTTATTTTAGAATAAGTGCCCAGATATAATTTTTTCGGTTACCAAATCGCACACTATAGAAATAAAACAATGTAAAATTCTACAAATATATCGGAACTATATAATGAAAATAAGGAAGGGAAAAATAATTAAATTCTATAAAAATTGGACCGACTTTGTTGGTGAAAACTGCATTATGACAAAACAAAAACAAAAACAAAAGGAAAGGAAAGGAAATAGGAAAGGAAAGGAAAGGAAAGGAAAGGAGAGGAAAAAGGAAAGGAAAAAGGAAAGGAAAGGAAAAAGGAAAGGAAAGAAAAGAAAAAAGAAAAGGAAAGGAAAGGAAAAAGGAAAGGAAAGAAAAAAGGAAAGGAAAAAGGAAAGGAAAGAAAAGAAAAGGAAAGGAAAGGAAAGGAAAAAGGAAAGGAAAGAAAAAAGGAAAGGAAAAAGGAAAGGAAAGGAAAGGAAAAAGGAAAGGAAAAAGGAAAGGAAAGGAAAGGAAAAAGTAAAGGAAAAAGGAAAGGAAAGGAAAGGGAAAGGAAGGGAAAGCAAAGGAAGGGAAAGGAAAGGAAAGGGAAGGAAAGGAAAAGAAAGGAAGGGAAAGCAAAAGAAGGGAAGGGAGGGAAAGGAAGGGAAAGGAAAGGAAAGGAAAGGAGAGGAGAGGAGAGGAGAGGAGAGGAGAGGAAAGGAAAGGAAAGGAAAGGAAAGGAAAAGAAAGGAAGGGAAAGCAAAAGAAGGGAAGGGAGGGAAAGGAAGGGAAAGGAAAGGAAAGGAGAGGAGAGGAGAGGAGAGGAGAGGAGAGAAGAGGAAAGGAGAGGAGAGGAGAGGAAAGGAAAGGAAAGGAAAGGAAAGGAAAGGAAAGGAAAAGAAAGGAAAAGAAAGGAAGGGAAAGCAAAAGAAGGGAAGGGAGGGAATGGAAGGGAAAGGAAAGGAAAGGAGAGGAGAGGAGAGGAGAGGAGAGGAGAGGAAAGGAAAGGAAAGGAAAGGAAAGGAAAGGAAAGGAAAGGAAAGGAAAGGAAAGGAAAGGAAAGGAAAGGGGAAAGGAAAGAGCAGCTGTAATATTTCTGGCATATTTCTTGAAAGTATATGGCAATGAAGGTAATGGAAGTCTAGGGTTCACTGCCTGACTCAGACACTGAGTGTATGGTTTTCAGCTGAAAGCCCGTTTCGGTCGCAATGGGGACCGGTTATAACTTTCCCTCACCAAGTAACTTTGAAAGTTTAGGAGCTGCAGTCGCAATCAAAGTCGTGCAAAGTCAAGTAGTTCTTAGTTAGAGTTCGCTCACTGCATTTAACTTTTAGCAACAAGTGTACCATCTCATTTGTGTATCGCAGCAACGGGAATTTAATTCCAAATATCCGCTCACCTTTGATGCGTGTGTGTGTATCTTTGTGATATTAGCTGCTAAGCGCTCCTAACGGGAAGTTGCAGGAGTATGGCAAGCTTTGCGTGAGTCCTTGCTAGGCACGCAGATAGTACTGGCACATAGATACACGAGGAAAATGGAATAATTGTACCACTGAACCCGTTTCCCTCAACACAATATCATATAAAGAGAAATTCATAATACCGAGGGTGCCAAAATGTATACACACTTTCACAGTAGTTATCTATTTAATATATTTCAAAGTTGGGCCGAAAAATAACAGTAATGTGTAGTATGATGTTCTGTAAACAGATGTGAATGACATACATTATGATAGCGTTGCTACGTGACAGGTAAATCAACAATGAACAAATGAAGCCAAGATTATCGTATGATGTTCTGTAACCAGATGTGTCTCACATTACGTTAAGCTTGCGTTGCTACAATAAAACGGAGCTAAGTTATTTTTGAAACAGAGGAAAGCAATTTAGAAGTGGTGTTGGAAAACCGAGAATGTTGTTGAAGTTCAAAGGCAATGGAGACAAGTGTACAGAACAGAACCGCTAACACGAGTAACAATTGCATCTTACCCGCCATTCATACACTCGACGGAAATGATAGATTTTACTTCCAACAAGATAGTGTACCATCACATTACTACCGAGATGTACTGCATATCTTGACAATCTTTCAAGGCACTGGATATGACAAAGAGGTCCGATTGAGTTTCCACCGCATTCTCCGGAACTAACTCCGTTGGACTTCTCCCTATGAGGAACTCTTAAGGATGTTGTATACCGTAGAAAACCAGCTACACTGGCAGCACTTCGGGAAGAAATTGAAACGGCATGGCTGCAATCGCTGAGGATACTTTTGCAAACGTTGCTCAATCAGTAGTTCAACGTACTCAGAAGTGTATCGACGCCGATTGTGAGCATTTTGAGCAAATGATGGAACTGTAAAGGTCTAAGATGATTAGTGCTCATCATTTTCTGTTTGTGTGAATTCAGTTTTGTTTTTCCTTTGCATGAAGTGTGTATACATATATTGGCACCCTCTGTATGTTACAGACGTGTAGTTGGCCAATAATGATGAGTGAATATTTATGTCTTCACTTATGTTTATTTTCTTTTTATTCCATTGTACATGCATATCCTTAAATAGGGATAATATTGCAGCATACGTTTTCTTCAGATGGGGGAAAAACTCGTTGAAGTAATTTTTGCAAATAGTTGAGCTAAGGACATTTTTCATATCTGCAATTTTCGAATCGTGTATACGACATAGGCATTAGACATGAATACGACTGAGATACTATAGTTCAAAAAGGTCTAATTCCAATTAATTTTCCACGCATAGCAAATTATGTGTCTCCTACCTGACTGTTATCAGCTAGGGGTGTTGTGATTATACAGAACGTTCATTTTACAACTTTCCAGTTTGTAAAACAACCTATTTAGTAAAAATTTAATGTAAACAAAAAGCACATCAAGTTAGATATCGAGGGGAGAGTTTAAAACTAAAGATACATTTTAGGCTTCACACTCTCATCCCTTGCCATCTGCACTTTGAAATTTCAAATGGCATCCCTATCTCATGATACTTCAATTTTAAAGTGAATTACGTTGTTATCACCTTTTTGTTCTCTTGGATATTTGCATTTGTTGTTAGAATTTGGGCAAAATATATTACAAAACCTGTTGAGCATTTAATGTAATAGTTGTATTTTGGTAATAAATTGTTTCATAGAAAGAACATAAATTGAAAAAAAAAAAATTAGTCAGGAGATCCGGAATAGGCTATATTATTGTAATATTAATAATTATATCTAAATCAATGATGTTTTACTCCGGGGCGTGGGGTTTTTCCTGTGAGCGAGCCCCCACTCGTTTGCAGCGACGTGGAGGAGGTAGCAAAACTGCTTGTTTACTTGTTGACCTTACTGCCTGTTGCAATCGTAGCGCAATTGTTTCCGGTTGTGTGTACTTCATTTCTTAATTGATAGTATATATACAAAGTGTATTATGCCTCGTGTGTTTACAAACGCACAGTGTATCTTTACGCAGGGTTCATATGTGTGACTCAGTGGTGAAAGAACCTTAGGTCCACTTTTTTAAGCATACATTTGATTCTCCTACTTATATGAATACCATACTAACCCCCTTTTCAGAGGATTAACCGACAGGGAGGGTGATCATGCATTTCTGCAGCAGGACTCTGCCACTGCTCATGCTGCAAATAATTCCATGAGCGCAATTCATAAGTTTCCACAAAACAGAGACATTAGTAGGGATTTGTGGCCCCCTCGATTCCCCGATTTAACAGTTTGCGATCATAATCTCGGGAGTAAATTAAAAAGTACCGTGTACAAGACGAACCCGAACCCCATACAAAAACTCAAAGATAATATTCGTCAGGAAATTGTGCGGGCTTTTCAAAATGAACTTCGAATAATTTTCTAAAAAGGTGACAAAAATGTATGGAGAATGAAGGCAGGAAATTTCATCATCTCAGATAAATAATGCGCCTCAAATTGGTTTGTGCGTTGTTTATGGTTGGTTTGTTTCATGTTTTACCCCCCTGCTATTCACAGAGAAATTGTTAACGAGCGGGCACTCAACTATGGGCAAAAAACACTCCGGGGGGAAATAAAACTGATCGCACGATATTATCCCAAAATAAGTTTTCATTTTATAACTTAATTTACTTATTTTTTGTTCTGTACAAATTCTTACAACAAAAACAACAATAGAAAACAACAGATGTGCTAATAGTTGAATCCTATTTATGTTTTATAATAAGGAGGGAGTGCAATATGAAATTTTGGGGGGGGGGGGCTGGGAAAATTTAAACATCTACATTGACAATTAAATTATTTTTTAAAAAAAAGTACTTATATAAGCTTACAATGTTGACATTCAAAGCACAGTAAAACAAACTCTTGAAAAGGAAGTAGAGAAGGATGAACAAGAAAGTTCATTAATGCGCTCATCTAAACTAAGCAACAGCTCAGTTGTATAATTCCGTTCACCGTTACTTCTATTCCTGATTAAACGCATTTAGTTGTTAACTCTGGTCACAATAACCTTATCGCCACTTTTCAACGAATTTCCTTGACAGTATGTTACAATATTAGCAGCAATGGGTCCCTTGCATTGAAACTGATTGCATTGTACAGAGAGCAACATGTGCGTAAATTACTAACTCTTATAACGACTGCTACGAGGATAGGTTCATAAGTTTCCGATCTAATCATTTTCTAGGTATGATAAAGACGAAAACTATATTTCACTTTTCAATATAGTTATTACAATACACTTCTCACATCTTTGAATTAACTTTTCAACCCCCCCCCCCCAAATAGCTAGAGGTCTTGTCTGCAAAATGGGCATAAACAGCATCCATCACTTCTTCGTCGGATGGATGGTCGATCTCCTTGAAGCCACATTTCTTCACAGCTTCCTTTGCAACAAAAGCTGTGGTGAAGAAGGCGCACACCATCACTCAGCTTTCTTTGCTTTTTGTCTTTGATGGAAGCACGTAGTCTGTGCAGCAAGCCAGCATAGTACTCCCCAATTATTGTAGTGTTCCTCTTCTTGAAGTCAATAAGTGTTCATTCACAGTGCCAAAAGATTGTAGACACGATCTTCTTGGTTGACTGAGTGACCTTGGCCTTTAGAGGCGATGCTTACAGCAGAGGTTTACGCCACTCCATTGGTTCTCTTTTGGGCAAAGGATCATAGTAGAGAACTTAATTTCATCTCCTGTAACAATGGTTTTCAGAATTTCTCTCTAGTTGTCACGGCAGAGCTCCAAAATGCCTGACAACAGATGACTCGTTGCTGCTTTTAGACAGAGGAAAGAAGTCTAGCACTAGCCTTATTCGTGTATAAATGTTCATGAATAATTTGAAGGACTGTTGTTTTAGAAAGGCCCAACCTTGCTGCTATTTGTGTAACTTTGAGCCGCCGGTCTTCCATAATTTCTCCTTCCACAAGAGCGATGTTTTCAGGAGTGAGCACCTCCAAGGGCCGTCCTGCACACTCTTCGTCTTCAATGCTTTCTCGACCCATTCCATTCGAAAAAGTTTGACCCATTCTTTTTCGGTAGAATATGAGGGAGATGCTTCCCCATATGCACCGTCCAATCATTGCTTAATTCATTTGGAGTAAATCTTCTTTTGTGAAGAACTTAATACTCCATTTTGAACATGTCACAATCTTCTACACATATCCTTCTTTATGCAACTATATCTGAACAACTGAATACAGTGGAGCGGAAGTTACAGCTGCAATTATTTACTTAACAGATAAGTCATGACACCAGATAAAGATTTTGTGAAGGCGATAATCCTTATCGGCAAGACCGGAAACTTATGGATCTACCCTCTATATCTCAAGATTATTACAGCATTCGCTAATATGACTTTCTCAATGAAATCTAGCCCTTATTAAACTGTAATTTTATTTAGGGACTACTGTGCTTAACACCAGGGATGTAAGTCGTTCTGAAGCCAATGGGAAGAGAGCTGCACCACATTGTTATATTTACGTTATTTATTTGGTTTGCTCTTTAGCATCTTGGGTTATCAGCGTCTCAATATGTATATAAAAAGATGCTAGAGGATGAAGAATGTCTGTGGTGATGTAAGAGATGCTTTCTGTTAACTGTTACAAGTGTGTTTAGAAAGAAATGCCATATATATACACGAGTACTAAGGCAACACTTGTCTTATACGGGCAGAGGATGTAAGGGTTTCCCAATCGTGTACTTTGATCTGCAACAATTCTCGGTTTGATCAGCCAAAAAGGCCAGTAATGCTACATAGGGCGTTTAGATGCCGATAAATTTTGCTCAGAGGCCGCTTCTTTAAATTTTGATGCCGTAATTCTATGGCACGGACCCCTGGCTTTACTTCCCTTCCGAAAGAAGCTATAATTAGAATTTTTCGCCTGAAAGAAGCCATCGATCCTTGCGGGGATTGAACCCGTGACCTTAGGTCTGCGAGGCAAGTGCGGTTACCACCAGGTCCACATACATATTTACGTTAGGATAGTAGTTGACCATGGCAATACCTTGGGAATGGAAGACATGCTAGAAATGTTGTGTACATTATCCAACTATGGATGACGGCCCCCCACGATGTTCCACAACTATAATGCTTGTTAGGACTATAGTGACGGTGAGGTTAGTTTAAAGCTATATACTGACCTAATGGGAAAACCTTTCAGGTTCAAGAATCCTTATATATTTTAAAACCTAGGGAGGGTTCCCTCACCACGTTTGATTATATTCAATGCTTACATGTATTTATTCATTTTCTGTTTAATATATACATCGTCTATAAATGCTAAATTATATCCCAATTAATTACATACATTCATTTCCTATCTCCAAAATATTATTTCTAGAAATATTTTGGTTTAAGTGGATTATTTACCAAATAACTCTTGGTAAAATTTTGTTTATTACATTTCCTTTTTATCTTATGAGATTATAGATAATTTGGTCATTGCAAGGTATATGTTTTTAAAAGTTTATTACTTTCCAGTATTTCTGCTTTACAACAACTGTTACAAAGAATTATATAAAATAAGATAGTGAAATTTCCTTTTGGATACCACAATACAACGGGTGCCAAAAAATGTATACACACTTCCAGCAAAGAAAAAACTGTGTTAACATAACAAAACTGAATTCACACAAACAGAAAATGAGGAACATAATCATCTTAGACTTTTACAGTTACTACAGTTATTCAAAATGCCCACTATCGATGTCGATATACTTCTGAGTATGTTGAACTACTGATTGAGCAACGTTTGCGAAAGTGTCATCAGGATTGCAGCACATGCCGTTTCAATTTCTTCCTGAAGTGCTGCCAGTGTATCTGGTTTTTTTAGGTATACAATATCTTTAAGGGTTCCCCATAGGTGGAATTCCAACGGAGTTAGATCCGCAGAACGCGGTGTAAACTCAATCGAACCTCTTTGTCCTAACCAGTGCCTTGGATGGTGCCTATGATAGTACCTTAGATCCAGTGCGCGGGGCTTGTCGCTGTGCGAAGTCTCCCAGATCTGCCCTTGTGCATCACATACGGTAGCATGAGTCTCAAATTTGTCTCCAATGTGTGCAGTTGTTACTCGCGTTGGCGGTTCTGTTCTGTGCACACGTCTCCATTGCCTTTGAATGTCAACAACGTTCTCGGTTTTCCAATACCACTTCAAAATTGCTTTCCGCTGTTCAAACGATAATCTTGCCTCATTTTGTTGTAGCAACGCTAGCATAACTAATATGAGTGGCATCTGTTTACAGAACATCATACGAAAATCTTGTCTTCATTTGTTCATTGTTGATTTACCTGTCACGTAGCAACGCTAGCACAATGTATGTGAGTCACACCTGTTTGATACTACACTTTACTGCTGTTTTTCGGTCCAATTTTGAAATTTATGAAATAGATATGTACTGTGAAAGTATGTATACATTTTTGGCACACTCAGCATATAATACAAATATACAGCATAAAATACAAAATACAAATATAAATGCATACAAAGATTAAAATTAAATAAAAATGTTTCTATATAAACTGAATAAAGTACACATGATTTATTAGGCTTAATGGATAGAAGGAATAACATATTGAACCAGAAATGTTTGAATCAGGAATCTATTTTGAGGGCTGGAATTTCTGTATCGTAAACAAGGCAACACAAAGCAGGCCCAGCGATTTTGGCAACTGATAAAAAAATTATGTGGTAGTTGTACTATAAGATATTTAGAAAAATATTGAAAATGGCATTTACATTCCAGTTTAAATATTTTAGATGTTTTGGGTGCATTGATTTTTATTTATTTACAAATAGAGGTAATAATCGTATGGATTATGTTGTTTTATGTTAGAAATAATAGCTTCCATACATGGAGAGAGAGTTGGGAAGATAATGGATATTAAGGAAGGATTTACATATGAGTTAAGAGGATTCGTGTTAATAAATAAGGGGGGGGTGTTATGTTCGAATATAGACCCTGCACCCTTTGAAGCTGGCTGGATAATGCTACCTGCAGTTGAAACAAGTTACAGTTGAGTTTCTATCAGAAGAACGGGTAAAAGAGAGATGAGATCTTGTATTTATTCTTGGAGCGAGCTGCAGGTAATTTTTAGTGTGTCCAAAGTTTTAACATCTCGAACGTTGAATAGGACCTTGCTGTTGGCATCTTATTTTGGTGTGGAATATAGACTTCAGTTGTACACTTTCTCTGACTTCATCATTGTTTAATAGATCAACACACGAACAAGAATGGGCGTTTTATCTCTATTACGATGTTTGATTACCTTTAAGATTGGATGTGTTTTTGAAAGTTCATCAGAAAATTCTTTGTCTGTAATAGAAGTCGTTACATTTTGAAAACAATCGAGGATGGTTTGACAGACTTTTCTCTCAAAGTATGAAATGAGACCCACTAACGCGGTAGTCCGCTATTGTAGTAGACACACTTTTAATGTCCTGATCAGCAAGAGAAGTCAGAAATGGTTCTTTAACTATAGAGCGTTGTTAATAAGTCAGTAGGAGGAATTTGATCAAGAATAAAAATTGGTGGCACTGAAATAGATTTTCACTAAATTTCTCTTCCTAGCAATACATTTGTAGAGGTTCAAATCTGTCAGAATAGGAATTTGAGAAGTAAAGACTTTTTAGGACTTATGTTATAAGTATAAGCTACTACTTCTCTTTTTTCTTGACAAAGGTGATATATCTTTTGATTTGAAAGGTTTCTTCTCCTTTGTTTGAACACACACTTCAGAAATATCAGTTATACTAACATCTCTTCAGCGTCCCATTCAATTCAGGGCGTGAAAGGCCGGTAAATTTTGCCCAGAGGCTTCTTCTTTCAGGCTTGAGGTTCTTTTACATGCCGTAAATATACGACACAGGACCGACCTGGCAAATTCCGGGGAGGTACCCTAAACTTAGACCTGGAACGTTTCCTTCCTTAAAAAAAATCCTTTCTCAATATATCATTTCATTTCATGTATCATCAGTGTCATCGCCTGTGGTGCCTCTGTAATAAAAACGGCCATTAAACACCATTAAAAAAAAACAAAAAAAAAAAAAACAGACCCGACGACTTTACTTCCCTTTCGAAGGAAGCCATACTTAGGATGTTTAAACACGAAAATATCCATCAATCCTTGCCGGAATTGAACCCGTGATCTTGGGTTTATGAGGCAAGTATGGTTACCACTACACCACCAGGACCGACTCTTCATTAGTGGAAGATTTCTTATTATTATTTGGTAATAGGGCATAATTGTCCTTTTTGTGAACATTACACATAATATCTTCTTGTAATCTTTCAATTCAATTACAGAAATATAAACTCATAGTTTATACTAATTTGCAAAACAATTGCTTACCATTATTGTATATTTAACAAACTTATTAACACAATTGAATTAATATAATTACTGAATTACACCAGTAATGTAAGTAAAGAAAATTAGGAACCAGTTTAAGCCATCTTCTGAGAAACTATTAATGCCGAATTGTCCGCAAATAGTAAAACTTCAATTTGTACTTTTTTTCTTTTAGGTTATTTGTATTCCTTGAAGCATTCATATGCGTTTTATAAATAGCAGAGGTGATAAGCCATAATCTTGCCTAACGCCAGTAATCACTTATATCTATTTTGTTAAAATATCAAATATTGCCCAATTTGGGGGGTGGTTGTATATATTATAAAGATTAAAATTATTTTCTGAGTGGCATTATCTGCCACTAGAATTTCTAATAATCTAGCCCTATTTATTTTGTCAAATGTCTTTTTGAAATTAATATATGAATTTCTTTATTAAATTTCCTCTGTTTTTATATCAAAACAATTTGTGCGAAATAACTATCACAACAGAATATTCCCTTTCGAAATCCATTCTGTTGCACCGATTTTTGTTACAGCTCTGATTACTAGGTTAGTACAAATTAAATATCCTCATAAGATGTACTTAAGTGTACGCTTTTATGCTATGGCTATTGCTAATAGAAGGTGAAATATACAGGGGGATTCACAAAATAACGAATCAGTTATTAGTTATACTAACGTACAAAATCTCAGCTTATAGTGGAACCAAATGGCTTACTGATGGCACAACACAATGTAAGGTTACATGGACATGTGCTAATCTTCAGAACCGTGCGCTGGCTCGTTGTATTATTTTGGGCACCTCCGAGAGGAAGGGATTAGGTGAAGGGCGATGCCGAGTAGTCAAGATCCACGGACGGTAATTGTGCAGACATAGATGAGATCCCTAACATGTTTCGAGATAAAACACTCCAATGCCGGTGGAGCCCATTCTCTCAAGGAGCTCCAGCCCCTCAGAAAGTTCGCCTTCATACTAAACGCCAGAATATAGTGTCATTTGACATGCTATAATATAAATAAATAAAACAGTTCCTTCTTTCCCAGTTTTCCTTAAAGGGCTGCACTTTATACATTAATTTAAATAATAAAATATCTTCTATAGTTCTGATCAAGGCGATGACATCAGCCAAATCATTGTTTTATCACAAGTAATATCACAAGAAGGTCTGAGATTGCCGATAGATTCACGAACGTAGTCTGTTAAGCTCAGACCTCGAGTGATATTTATTTGGACTATTTCACCAATAAAATAAGAATTTAAATATTATTCCCCTAAACTTGACTTACAAAATTGTAATAATTGTATATTTGTATTATGAATACTTAACCTTTCCAAGCCATCTTGAAACAGACGAATGTCACTTGCTAATAATGCCAATAGAAAAGAGCCAAATACCAGTTTAGGACTATTTCATGAATAGAACAAGAATATTAACATACCTACATATTCGGAAACCGCGAGACTGAAACAGACGAAAGTCGATTACTATTACATTCGCTAACCATTCGATTTACTGAAACAACTGAGAAAAACAAAACAGAGAACATTTTATAGTTCTGAACAACGGGTTTTAAAAAATGTATAGTGGTTTAGGCAGGTTTTGTTACTTAATTTACAAAACGATTTCAGACTTTTTGGCTGAATACGCAAAAACAATTGCTTGTGTGAATACATTACACTTTAAGTTGGCCTGCTAGCAAAAGCGGTCAGTGATGCATGCTCAGTAATTACACCAAGGGTATGGAGTTAGCTACACTGATCTGAAGACAAGTTCACTCCGCGTAGTAAAGAAATTTTTGACCAAACTTTAGGACAATTTCACTACGATATCGGGCTGAGATTGGGCAAAATTCAAATTTTTGTTTCATTTCATTGATCAATTTTATGATCACGTCACATAAGAGAAATAGTCCCACTTAAAATGAGTATACGTTTTAGTTTCGTAGCATTGCTTTAGTATCTAATGAAAAGTATAACATTCGTTTGGATAATACGGTAATAATAAATAAACAAGAGCCGCGCGGACGCACCCAAGGATCGCTTGGTCCTGGAACCAACCACACTCGCACAGGTAAGAGAGAAGCCAGCACTAATCTATTCATCACTTGCAATTTTTTGTTCTGGCAACG